>VOMN01068436.1:0-28907 GCA_014899125.1 Orchestia grillus | reverse complement strand
AGTTTCCCTGCCCACACCAACATCCTGCAAGAGGTTCATCATTAAAGTAAAGTGCATTAAAGTATTTTGCAGTGAGACATAAAGCAGTAGGACATAGCCCTCCATGTATGCTGCATGAGTGTCTTGTTACCGAGACAAATTTTGTTTGTGCAGTTGCTTCTAGGGAGGAATTAGCTTCTTATTTATCTTTTTTTCTCTACTTGAGTAGAAACTAGCATTTTGTATCTCCATGTTAACCTTGTAATTGTTGATTGCCCTCAGATTTATTAATTATTCACTATGTTGAGTAATAGGAGAATATTTGGTGATATTGAAAATATTTTATTTTTTAGTAAAAAATTTCACAGGTGGTAGACTAATATGACTTGGAGGCATTTTGTTTGGAGGTTTTAGCACATATGTATTTTCAATAAAATGTTTGACATTACTTAAAGAGAAATAGCTACAAAATTTATACCATAATAACTACAAAAACAATGAAAATCCAGGTATATAGATTGGAAAAACCATTTTACAGACATGTGAGGCATGTCTTGGGAATAATTGGCATTGAATTTTGACATGCAAAATAGCTATGCTTGGGTGGGCAACACCCCTAAGCATAATGTAAAAGGACAGTATAGTGTAAATTTTTGAATATATTCTCTGTTTTAGAGTATGTTGCTTGTTATCTGATGACTGCCAAGTGATGTGCTGTTTACCTGGTCAGATATCTGTTTGGGAACAAAGTTCTAAGCCACTCTGCACATGTTTTAAGCATCATTCATGTGAAGGTAAATCTGTGAAATCTTTACTGAATTCAACATCTTTGTCAATCTCTCATATAGCCAAGCGCCAATCTTCTCTTACAAGATTTGCTACCTCTTTAATTTAGCTAGAATGTGAATAATTAGTGGCTTCCCAGAATGCTGGTTGTTCCCTACATCCCAATAAACGGCCATTTTCATATTATTTGAATCACTTAATTTATGTTAACCTCATAGCATTATGTCAAAACACCGGCCAAACCTTGCCTATTGTTTTACATTGAAAATCACTAAGCCTCAGACTAAATTTGATGCAGCATCTTTGCACATGTCTTTTAGTCATCTTTAGGAAAATTGGAAGTCCAATAATAATGTATGGTATAGCCTTTGGCATTGGCAACAATCGTTTTGGCTGGAAATGGCATCATCACACAGAAGAAATTGCTGCTTCTTCTTATTCTTCCTATTCATGAAGTGTGTGATGTTATTAAGAAAAAATATAGTACCGATTTTATATTAGCATGTATGGATGAGATGATGCTTTTTATCACCTGTTGGTAAGTACAGGGTGTTCAAGATACATTTGACAGGAATTCAATTCTTTATTGTTTCAGATTTGTGGGCGAGATATTTACTCATTATTAGTTATTTAGAAGCATCTTCCTAGTTTATTCATCTATCTGAGGGAAGCTAGAATAGACAATTGAAATATACCTAGAAATTGGAAGAGAATGACTAACATCATGATGATCTGTGCTGCTCATAAAAATAATGAAATTAAGAATGCTGCTCAGTGCTCTTTGAATGTTATCAAATCTATTAGGCATGAACTGGAGCATTGCAATGCTGGGTATGAGGCTGTAGCTAGTGGAAAGGAGCTATAGAATAGTGCTGATTGAAGAAGAATTAATTAAAAGCATGCAAAAAAACCCTCAGGGTGGCATAGCATACACCATAGGTAATAGGGTTTGGTTAGTTAGTCTTGTCTATCTTATGCTATGGAGACTATTATCCCAAGGAGGACCATTGTTAGAGTACCTTAGCTTTAGCTAGGCCTTCTGGGCTTCCATCTTTTGTGCTCACTTTGCTTTTTTCCGTTTTCATGTCTTCTTCACTGATGATTCATTATCTTTTCTTCCTTTTCCTTGATACCTTGGAGATGTTTGGGCCTCCATGCCCGGACCACACTGGGGTGCCGCCGCTTGTGCGCATGGTGTGCCTTCGCATATCCGCGAGCTGTTGAATGAGACCATTTCCCTCTGTCGTTTGATGACAATGAGGCAAGAGAGGCCTATCAAGGATAGTTTGTAGAAAGTTGTCCAGCTTCGTCTTGAAGACGTCCAGGGTACCATCGAATTATCTTAAATTTTTAGGCAGAGAGTTGAAGAGTCTGAGTCCCATCACAGCGAAGGATTGTTCATGTCTAGTCCGAACGCTGCCAGCCGCCCCTGTATTGAACGTCGGCACAACACACATCTTGCCAAAAACGAATGTGCTGCTTTGTGCGCAGCCATATGGTCTCATTTTTGAAGTCTGGTACTAATCCACGAATAGTTTTTCGCGTGTAAATTATAAGGTATCCCTCCCTTCTTTAGAGAGAATACAGTTGGTAAAATTTCAGGCGTTCCCAGTAGTCCGCCCTTGAACCTCATGAATCTTTGCCGTGAAACTTAGTTGTGCACTTTCCAGCTTCACATTGTTTTCTTTTGAGCCAGGATTCCATAATTGGCAACAGTACTCAGCGAGGGGTAGGAGCGCCCTGAACAGCAAAAATATCGGTTTCAATTCTCGTTTTCTGAAGTTTCGTGAGATCCAGCCAATTTGGCACTAGCATTTTTTGACTGTTAGGTCGATACGTTCTCGGAAGCGCCCGTTGTCCTTGAAAAAAATACCCACGTCTCTAAGGAAGCTTTTTTCTCTATTTTTAGACCCCTTTCCATTTTGTATGAGAACCTGTCGTCTGGGTGCTTTCTCTAACTCATCTGTTTGAACTTGTCTTCATTGAACTTCATGTTTTTTGACTGTGCCCTTTGGTAGATTTTGTCAGAGTATGAGTGTAGCTAAGCAAAGCATGAGCAAGAGGGCAAAACATGCTTCATTTTTTTCACATACAACTTTGTGACACCCTATTAAAGAGTGATCACCAAAAGCCTCTTGAATGTTCCAGTAGGTATTGCCTGGAATTTTGCCGAGTATGCCACAAAATTTGACGAGTATGCCATAAAATTTGCCGAGTATGCTACAAAATTTGATAGCATGTCTTTGCCATTGCAACTTCGATGGCACTTCGAAACAGAAGTTCACTATATTGTGCTGTGGGATACTCTATGCCTATGAGTCTATGGCATCTTGCCAGCTGCCATGTACTTGTGGCTGCAGTTTAATCAGCCCATAATATTGCTTGTTGGCAAAAGCCCTCATGGCATGGCTTTGGCAGTGCTGATGAGGCACAGGCACTGCTCAAAATTCAACATTCCTGTACAGCTGCTGCGCAGTTTCAAGCCTGACACCACCACAAATTAAGTGATTCTCACCCACCACCTATATCAATGCAAGTGTGATTTTTGACTGGGTTGATCCTTATGCATGTTCAATTTGTGAATCTACTTCTATGGTCCATGATTATGCTCCATATGAATAAAATATGTGTTGTTTCTTTAAATCAAGGTATGTGCGCTTCAAGAAATTACCTGGTGGGAGTCAGTCTGAGTGCAGTGTGGAGCACGGAGTTGTGTGTACAAAGACAGTGGCAGATCGCTCGATGAGCACGCGCCTCTCTGACCCGCACATCCTGCTATTGGCGGATGCCCCGGACCTCTACCCTGCCTTTGATTATGAGCCCATCACATCTAGTAGAGCCAAGGTATGCTTAAGCTCAAACATATTCTTGTGTCTTTACTGCTTTAAATGTAGAGCCCAACTGAATAACTGAATATATGCAGTTTCAAAACTCAAGGGGACAAATTTCAAAAGATTATATGACCTTATCCTAAGGACTACTTTCAGAAAGGACATACACAGCAGATTACCAGAATTTGGTGGCAAAGGCCCTCATAATTCTTATCATAAAATTTTCATTCTCGTCAAAACTTCCACTGTTTAGTGACGGAATGTAGCACAAAATAGTATCAAAATAACATTCATTGCCAAATATGGCTTATTATGAATACAGGTGTACTTTGGTGAAGCTCTTATTAACATACCTACAAATTTACCCATATTAGCTTCACTTGATCAACACCAAGTAAGCAGCAAAACCTAATTTGAACTTATGCCAGAAAAGAGGTGCAATAGATCATTCATTAACTACTCTACTTATTCAGAAATTGATTGATGACATTCCTCTGTACAACAAAACTTGCATATGAAGACTCAATATAAGAAAAAAGTGTCTATCATTGGAAACTAAAAGAAAATCACAGAATATGAAGAGAGCTTGTTACTCAGTATAGACTCACCACTGATAATTTTCTAGGTAATCGACGATGACATTTATTTATTTATTTACCACAAGTAATTTATATCGGATGTAGTTTTACAATAAAAGGAGAAATGATGAAGAACCGGAATCCGGATATATACCACATGTAGGCTCAAATTAGCCACAAGGCTTCTAGGCCAACTTATATAGAAATGCAGGCCTTTAATTTACAGCACATAAAAGATTAATAAAAGAAAAAAGCTTAAAGTTATGCCCAGCGATGTAAGTTACAGTAACTGAATGAGTTACTTAAAATTGATGGTTAGGGTAAAAACATAGTATGAATTTAGTATTTAAGGTAAGAGACTACATACATACTCATATTTTATTATATATCCTTATAGGTCAATGTTCACATATATATGTGTACTCCAAAAGAACAAGAGAAGTATTTTAAAGTTATGAGAATGGTATGAGATAGTGATTGAGTAAAGAACTACCTACACACAACATATTTGTGCATACATCCTCGTATGTCTTTGTACACAGATTTATGCATATTCTTTCCATACAGCAAGAGAAGGTTGGCTTGAAATAAGTCTTAAATGATCTAAATGAGGTATTTTGTTATATGTTTGAAGGAATGAAATTCCAAAATTTAGTGCCTGCAAAGAGAATGCAATGGTGGGATTTGATGCGTGAGTAATAAGGAAGTACTAATTTATTACAATTTCTAGTAACATAATCTTGGGGACAGAACTGGGTAGAAATTTTTTCATGGAGATTTGGATCACTGCTTGTTCTAATGGTTTTGAACATAAAGTTTCCCAGCAAAAATTGATAAAGGTTGGGCAATTTCAGAATTCTTGTGCTTTTAAAAGAGTCGTTAGTGTGATCATTATAGTCCAGGTGTGCAATAGCTCTTATGACTTTTCTAAAGGGTGAAAACTTTGTCTTGTTTTTATCAGTCCCATACCATACTCCTACTATACATTGAAGAAAGAGGTGAATAAATGTATGATACCAGATTTTTTAGTGCATTTGTTTTCTATATATTTTTACTTTATATAGTACAGCAATCGATTTGAAAGTTTTTTTTCAAATGTATGTATCACATATGTTCATCTGCCACCTCTCCCTCACTATGTGACCATATACTAGAAATTCATGCACCTTTACTTATTGTAACCATTAGTTCTGTGTATAAACTTATCACAATATTTTGTTCCATTTGGACCTCTTCCTTTCACCTTTTCAGCCTGGATTTTCTCATCTTTCTCTCTAGTCTCATAGATTAGTCTCTTACTTTCTTTTATTGACACCTATATTCATGCCAAACATCATACCAATCAAGTTCTGTAATTCATGTTTCACACAATTATATACTTTTTGTGTTTCCAATTCAAAGTTTTTCTTTTCACTCATTCCTCTTTAATCTAGCTTATGAACCATTTATTACTCATGGTGTTTCTTTTGTACTTCATTTTTCCGATCGTTTGCTTTACTATTTCATGCAGGATTTTCATCTTACTGTTCAAATTATTCCCAATGCTATTCTTCTTCTGCTTAACTTTCTTCAACTCCTCAGAAAAATCATTCATATTAGCTGCTATGATCCACCAGTTCTCTATCACCACAACTGTCGTTCGAATTAGCCCTTTCTCAATCCAGTTATATTCAACTTACATAAAAGCATTTGGTGATCAATGTCAAGATCATATTCATTTTCATCTGTATGCATTCAAATCATGCTTATTTGCTTCTGAGCTCTCTAGCACATAGTACTTGCACATTTTCACGCTTTGCTTACCCATTTTTGTACACCATTCCCAGTTGTGACATTCAGATTCTCAAACTCATTTTCTTCATAAAACTCAATCAGTTTCTGTTCATTTGCATTGTTATTCTCACCGAGTATCCCAAAATGGCTATTTATATTGCATATTACAATCACTGGGCATCTCTTATATGCTTACAAGATTCTTTCAATCAGAGCGTACTGCTTTGCATTCTTTTCATTTTTCAATGGTTGTTCACTTACCCTGTAGCATACAAATAGGATGACACATTTATACACTTTTATTTTTTTACATTCATATGTCAGGTTGTCTTCACACTAGGGAATATTACCAACATTTATTTCTGCTAATTTCTATTCTGAATTATTTTTCCCAATCAATCAAATCATTTCAAAGGGTTGGGGAATCAATCAATTCCATAGCATATTTCTGCCACTTGGCCCTTCCTTTACCTATCATATGATACTTATTTTCTGCACATACAAGTATACCTTCACTTAGTCTATACTACACTAATACAACCTAGTCCACCTTTCTCGTATTCACCAACTAGATGATCCAGCTTGCCCAACTGCCATCCACACACACTTACACATCCAACCTTTATAATATTGTCCAACTATATTGCAATCAGAATATGGGTACCACTGATCCAGCGGATGTACTTTTTTGAAAGCTTCATCTAGCCCTTGTGAAAGGTGGACTTCATCTCTCAAAAGCAATCACTCTTGATTCACTTCAGTATGTACCAGAGGCTCTCTATCATCATCGAGCCTGAATTGTTTCCATTGTTTCAACCATGCAGTCACATGTGCTGCATAATTTTCCTCATTCAAAGAGAAGCAAGCTATTGTGTGATTTATTATGAACAAAATTTTAACCTCAATCAGTACAGTGATGAAACTGTGAAAAGAAAGTCTTGGTCTAGTTGTATGCAAGGTAATTTATAAAAGACATAATTCATGTCAAAAACTCTTTCTGCAGGAAGTAATAGCAAACTGGTGAAAAATGTTTTTGCTTTCATGAAATACAATCAGCTACTGATCACCCTAGAGTTTTTTATTCAACCCAAAATCTTATTCTAAGTCAAATTACTCCGAATTGTATTATTTTTCCCCAAAGTTAAAACACTGAGTGACTTGGTAACTTGAGTTTCTGTCAGTAGACAAAAGGTTAAATGCCATAAAGTCAGGATTGCGAAGTTGGAGGGTATAAGGTTCGACTCTTACGATTCCAAACACTCTGACTCTGACTCCTAGAACTCCAAGATATGCAACTTTGACTTCTTAATTATGAGATACAATTCATGTATTAACAATTTTAATCTTTTATGATTGAAGTTTACTTTTTGTAGATACAAATTCTTGATGTAACAATATTTTTATTTTCTACTATAAGAATCATGGCTTAAACAATACTTTTAAAGACATTTTTATTACTACAGTCATTTCATAAAACTGAACGTTTTGGCTATATCTGAAGCCATTCTCAACAGCTGTAAAATAAGAGAAAGATATAAAACAATATCAGTACACTTTTCCTTTTCTGTGAATGCATATTTATGCTACTCAATTTATTTCCTTCCTCACCAACTCCTATAGTTATATGCAACTTTATAACACGAATTGTGATAGACTATGTACATGACAATATTTATATATTCTTTTTTAATATCGGTCTATAGCCTATATTTTAGATGTTCAAATTTCTTCATCTGATACATCATTAATATTTCCATATGAGAGCTATTAAATTTATAAATTTATAATGTATTTATGATGTATGAGTGCAAATTCCTAACTGTTGTGAATTATAGTTTTCCTAATTTCTTTTTGTGAAACTTTCATAACATATTATTGATAAATGATTTGAATAAAGGGAATACAAATCAACCCAAATCAATAAAATCCATAAACTAATATTAAATATAATTTCGCATTGTTAGGATACATAACTAATTCTGATTATATTGATACTATGTGCTATGTATTTATTTATCTATTTTGTGAGATGTTTGTTATGCTTTGCAAACTAATGGTGAATAAAGACATCAAGGGTAAATTAATTTGGCTCATCTTAGCGGATCAAAGGCATCAAATGGTTAATAATAATACTTATTAGTCAAAGAAGAATCATTGATTATTTGCTTGTTTAATGTAAATTGACAAAGCATGTTAAAGGAATAATTTAATTGCACCTCAGGAATCAGAGTTGGACTAAAAAATCCTACTATGACTGCTTGTTTTTTGATGAGTCTGACTCCAACTCAGACTCCAACTCTGACTGCTGCAAAAACCTCCCACTCCTTACGACTCTGACTCTGCAACCCTATTTACAGTTCATAATGCCACATTTGTGAGGTATATTATTTGAAAACACACTGACATATGAAATATGACTTCAGTGTCCCTCCATTTTGAAAGCCAAATATGACGTGTAGTTTTATGAAGGAATGAAAATAATCCATGCATGAGAGATGGATTTTAATCAGCATCAGCTCAGCATACCTGTTTAATGTACATAAAATTACCAAAGTTCTTGGTAGACATTAATAAAAAACTGAAAATATTAGACAATCCTAAAATAGAGCACAAAAACAGCTCATTCCACTTCAGTGGCCCTACACCTTGAAAATGAAACTCTGTTGTTAAAACTTTAAAGGAATGAAAACTCCAAGCTTGAGAGATTTAAATTACAGACTTAAATTCTAGATAGTCCTCGAAATTTCTGTTAAATTGGTATAAAATTACATACATTATTGGTGGCAATAAATCATAAGCACTGAGAAGCCAAATGCAGTCGCGCCATTTCTAAAAAAGAAGAACTATGCCAAAATTGGCTAAAATGGGCCTACCTATGTCCTTTTTTTACTCTCTTTACCTTGTAAAATTTCATATAAAGTAATAAAATCCTTATATTCAACAGTAGACATGAATGTTTGGTATGCTGAAATTAAAGTAGTGAAATGTCATTGATTCGTATTAATGTAGTAGGTATCACTTCTTCCTAAATAAGAGTTTTTTCATGCAGGAGTCAGAAAACGTGCGCAACGTCGTGATGCGCATCGCTTCCTACAAACCACGGCCACACGTTGTCCTTCTTGAGGGTTCCCTCACGCTCTCCTGCCTCGAGAAGTTGCAGGTGTATTTTTTCTACTCTTCCTAATGAATATGTCTAGCCTTTCATTTACCCTTCGTTGTCTCCAGAAAAATGGATCGGCAGTGGGCCATCGCAAATTGACGTGTGGAGGCTCTGTTCAAGTATAGAAACCATTTCTCTGCATTTCAACAGTTGACTTCAAACGAAACTTTAACTGCGTAACAATCAAGCTAGTACTCTTTTCGATGTCTCCTTGTAAAATAGTGCCTTTATTACCAGTTAACTATCATTTAATATGATTTCTACTCTACCGGAAGTCGATTTGCAAAGGGACACAAACTTTTCTCTGCAGAATTACCTAGTTTAACTAGTTTTTTCTCATGTCCGTTTTCCTATTGAACAAGGTAGAGTGTATCCTTATAAGTGTTTTTCGTTCAGATCGAAGAATGTTAGAAACTGACTCTTTTACAAAAATAAGAATATTTCAGCTTTCCAATTCTTGGGTCTCACATACCACTAAGTCGGACAATAATGCAGTGTTGGCAATTCTGGCCAATTTTTAAAGACATTCCTTAGTTTGTTTCGTCTGAGTATAAAGAAAGAATTTGGCCTCATTATACTGATAGAACCAATAAACGTGCTCTACGTTATCGATTTCTGCTTGACATGTTTCCTTTAATTTATTAGTTACCACCTACCATAACATGACAAGCAATGAAGACAAAACTGGGCTGCAGTCATACATTAAAAAAAAGGAAGTTTCCACAGTTGCTTCATTCTTTCTCAGGCTAACGGCGTGACGGTTGTACCGTGTGTGAAAAGGCGCGTGCTGAAAGCTGTGGCCCGAGTCACGCAGGCCGAACTGGTCACCGACCTCACTACCCGCAGCGCAGCACCGGTCAGAGCTACCCTCACTCCCACGAGCTACTTTGTTGTATAGGGAAGCATTAAACGTATGGTATCCATTAATCGCTTCCTATCTTCACAGTACTTAAAACATGAATATTACATCTGAGCTTGGCCCTTCGATTTTGTGAATTTTCAAGAACAAGTCAGAATCTTCATTCCAACCATGTAGGACTTGGCCTTCGTCATTTGTTGTGGCTCTTACGGTAAAGTCTATCCAAGCTATACAAAACTCATTATCTACTGTTCTCGAAAAAATGTATTTAACTGATCAAACTGTGTCATGCCAACCCAACCTCTCGTCCCACTCAGGCAATGGCTTTGCGATGCTGCTTTCAGTGGTCGAGTCTCTGTTTGATGCTGTTCGGTGAAGGGGATAGGGCTCTAATAAATACTTTCTTATCTTTATGATGTCTCAGGCGAGTTCCTCTCATTTAAGCTAACTTGCAGCTTCAAGTGCTAAATATTGTACGATTTAGCCACTAATTTTAAATTTAATTTTACTCTCTTATTAAGCTATTTTCATTTTTTGAATGATTGGAACAGCTGTAATTTGATTTATCTTTTGGGCTGCTGTTTGAGTTTGCTTTTTTTATATTTTTATTCTGCAGCTACAAATATTTATTTTTTGCAATTCAGGCTCCAAAAAAAATCGATGTCTTGTGACTTCAGTGTGGCTCTGCCCAATCTAAAAAGTGCATTGCAAAGCAAAATTAATTTTGTATGAGCAGGTACTGGGTCTGTGCCACACGTTTGACTGCCGTACGTACGAGATCACTTCCACTGCTAAAACAGACCTGGACCGTCTAAGGGAGCAGAATAAAAGTTACTCATTTCAAAATGATGATGATGATGATAAAGAAAACATAAATTCCAACCTCCCTACGCCCTCAAGCGGTCCCCTGAATCCTGAAACTCGGGCGACAGTCAAAAAGCATCTTATGTTTTTCACTGGGTGCCCTGCGCATCTTGGCTGTACTGTATTGCTCAGAGGTGGAACTTTGAATGAGCTCAGATGCGTCAAAAACGCTTTCAAGTTCATGGTTTACGTGCTTTACAATTGGAAATTTGAAAAATCGTACTTAGTCCAAGAAAGAGCATTGGTGTCTTCACAGTTTATCAGTGATGCCCTCAACCTTGATTCATCCGAGGATGCATCGGTCGAATTCAACGAGTCAGATACTCAAAAACTGAATGAAATAGAGGATGATGGCAATCAGGATAAAGAGTGTAATTCTATTGATGTGAAAACCAGTGTCGTTAAAGACCAAAGTAGTATTCCATTCTCTCCTAATCGAGTGAGCAAAGTAATTAACGACTGTAGCGACCCTCTTCGAAGTGACATGGTTCCACAACAGTCCTCTAAGGCCGTAAGTGTCATGGTGGTCGATGATATTTCGTATGACGATTTGGAGAAAAACGCATTCAAGAAAGCTCTCAATGAAGTGATCATCTGTACCTCACCTTACATCAGGAAGCCTATGCCTTTCTGGGAAACAGAAGCAGGGCAAGCAAGTCCTCTGAGAAAATATTTTCCTAAGGTTCTCTACTACTCGGTCTATCTAGACAAAACCAAACGAAAGAAGAAACAAGGAGAGTACTTTCATCACGGAAGTCAGAATCAGTCTAAGCAAACTTCGAACTGCACCTTATTTACTTTTCAGAAATCGACTGCCCCGATGATCGATATCAAAGAACAGCATCCATTTGTAGCAGGTAGAGTGTGGGGAAAAGTTGCTAAGACAGCCCGAGCTTTGGCTTACGCTGACTTCAGAGCCAGTGGGGGTCAACTCTGTAGTTCAACCTCATGTTATTCTGATCAGTGTGATGATTTCACCTTCGTAAATGATGATAAATTGTACTCCGAAGAAGATGAAGATCTTTGTCTCAAACCTTGGAAGTGGGAAGCACTGGGTGGCAGTAAACTAAACCACTCCTCCCGAGTCACAAAGGAAAAAGAAAACGAGAATTTGTCAGGTGTGTAAACTTAAAAAGCAAATCGTACATGGTAATGCTCTTCAGCAAATTTTAGTCAGATAAATTTTATGAAAGTTGTACTTGAAAAAGTTACCAGGAGTAAATGAAAAAACGAAATTTGTACAACCTGTGAAAAAAATAAAAAGATTCAATCATATTTTATTCTGTCTAATAGTAAGGAGATTCATTAGTTGTTTGAGTTAAGGTAGAACTTGTAGTGTCAAATAAGAATATGTACTGAAATTGGAATATAATGTATTTTGTTTAAAAAAGTACTCATTGTATTGTAGCATTTTAAATTGTGTCATCTTTAATAACCGAATTGAGTTCTGATATTCCAGCCGGTGTAAAGGGACTCGCAGTCTGTTTTGTTTGCTGCTCATAAAAACATTCCTTTCTATTACATTTCAGTGCATTAAACTTCCTCTTTGTCACTAATGAATGAATCACTATTCGATTCACCTCAATACCTGTAGGGAGCTCGACCATTAACTTTCAGCTTCAAGTCAGAATCGTGTTGGAACTTCGTGATGAGAAGAAAAACATACGCTTTGGCTTTTTCATCTGACAGAGTGCTCCAGAAAGGACGGGCAGTATTAAAATGGTGTAGTGGAATGACAAATATGTGGCAGGGCATTAGGTTCATAGTCAGCAATTTTTATTCTGTTGATGCCATGTAGCAGTGGATGGTAGAACGCGTTTTCCCGTAAACCCGTTCTATCCTAGATAATAATTTGTCATGGCAGTTCATCATTATTCATCAATATTTCAACCAATTCATTCATGCCTGAATTTATTTCTTGTTAAACTCTCCCCCCTTCACCTTTTTTTTGTACTTGCATGTTTGAATAAAAAACATGAATTGGTAAGCCACAGCAAGTGTCTTACGAGTCCCATTCGTTTCAACATGCTGAAGAGTGAAGTTCAGTTTTTTTACATATAAATAATCTTAAAAATTGCAATATTTCAAAACTAAAAATCTTTGCCACTCAGCAGTTAAAGATTGAAACCCACGCAATTTAAGCTGGCTATGTTATCTCTTGTATTAGAATATTTCTCACATGAGATACACTGATGAACAGAAGAGCACCAGAGGTTGACATAACCGACAGGTACGCTAGATATTTTGAAAAATGTCAAACAAGCTTTGCTGCTCAGAATCCATTAAAAGTCTCTTCACTCTTTGAAGCATCAACTGTCTTCCAAAGAGTTGATCTGGAAACTTTAAGCTGCATTGCAATATGTAAGTTTGGTGCTCCTGCTTGATGCAGTACAGTTTTGGTAATGAATTCAAATTTGAATTTCATGTTTATTCGATCAAAAAATAAAATTGTGTATTTGCAGTGGCTAAATAATAATTATGGGCTCTGTTGATGTAAAATGCAAATGGTTAAATAGTGCTTTTACCTGGTAGTTATTTCAAACGTTGTTTCCAAGTTTGTGCCCCATCCTGTGATGGTCATTTTCATTTCATATAATGCAGATAGACTTATGTAGAGTACTTTTAGCAGAACATTTAGTAATATATATCTCATTTTGCAATTTAGTATTTGAATAACATATATAATCTTCTAGGTTGACTTTGCTCTGTGTCCATCTTTCCACGTTATTTTAACTTAGAATTTATGCAGTGTTTATGGATTAATTACGTATTTTAGTGGAGTAGTACTGTGAGCAGTCGTTGTATGATAATGATACACTTGATGAATCGTATATACAACATGTGTTGAAGGTTAATAAGATCTGTTTCTAGTACGATGGACTTCACGCCATAGGAAAACGAAAAAACATCTATTGCTTAGTGAGAAAACGTTCAGTCAAGTAAATAAGTAAGCTATTGATCTGCAAAGCCTCTGTTAAGTCGCTTTTTTTCAGGTGAGGACGATGTAAGAGCTGACTGGGGAGAGCGTGGTCCTCGCAATGAGATAGAAGCCTTGCACCTGGGAAATCATCAGCATATTGCCGTCCTCTTTTCTTGTAAGGGCCTCCACTCATCCAACGCCTCCTACTGCGTTGAGCCCTGGTGAGTACTGCGAAAGGCTTCGATGTGTTGTATAGCTGAAGTCTATTCCTTTGCCATCAGATTTATCTGGCCCGAGTCGAAACTCTCATATTTGATTCGCTTGGCTATGGATTTCTTTCTTTCAGTATCCAAATTTCAAAGTTTGTGAACTCATTTTAAAGTACTTTTTTGCTTACAACTTTGAACTCCAGTGTAAAAGTAGATCCAATTAGCTTGATTTAGCTGATAATTTTTTATCTTTAAAGCATCTAACAAAAGGGATATACAAGACACAAAGGGTTACTAAATTCATGTTTACAAGGCTTACTTCAAAAATTACAAATTTTATTTTATTTGAGGTTTTTGCACATAACCGTTTGCCTGCGTGTAGAATGGAAGATTTTATTTTTTTGGAGAGTTTCAGATTCTACTGACCCTTTTACTGATATTTTTGTGCCTGAACTTTGCAAGACGAGGGTTTTGGAAAGATTTAAAAAAAGTCAAGTATTGACGAAGTAGCATTGGGACGTTCTTATCATACACATATGGCTACATTTTTCAAATCGTTGAATGTTCACTCATGTTCAGATGTTTTTTGTCATTTAGAACCTTTTTGTATTGCATATGCTTTTTTGTATTGCATATGCTTTTTTATTTCAAGTTACTCTCTTTGTTACCTTTTGTTTTGAACTATGCATTACTTTTATATTAATTTTATATTTTACCTTCGTTTTTTTCATTTAATTTTTATTAATTTTTCTCAATTTTGTTTAGTTGTATTCCCTCTTTTAGGCTTTTTCTTCATCTTGTTGATTCCTCCTTATTTTGTAATAAAAATTAAGCCTCGAAAAGCGTGGCTATTTTCAAAGTAGGGGTTAATATTTGTCTCTAACCACTTGTAATTTTGAGACTTGAAGCTAAGAAATACATTTTAACCCTAATGAAATACTATTGAGGGTAGTAATGGGTTTGAATATAAATAAAGGCGGTGTGTTGAGTTTAAGCAAATTCCTCATGTGCGTTGGTGACCGTCCATAAAATGATGAGCCTATTTCATGATTGAAAAAATTAAACGTTTTCCAGAAATTTCAGTTAATTGTACTAATTGTAAGTCAATGAACCCAAATGAATGATAAACCTCTATGTAAAGGTTTCGTATGTGGTGAGGTAGTCCAAGTCATTAGTTCATAGGCCAATAAATATTCAATTCTAAAGTCTCGTGTAACTTGCTTTATATTCGTGCTCTTTTTATTCTGTAGTCCTGCTTTCCACCCTTAGTTGAATTTCATGTCCTCTGGTTGGGATTTTATGACTTTAATTTTGGTTCATGCAAGTGATCCTCCTGGTATGTGCACTGAATAAGTTTGAGCCTTCAGCTAATCTTAAAAAATAAGAGCTAGGTACTCGAAGAAAGTATACTTCTTGAGCACAATGCAGAGCTTAGTGTTGATGTTGCGTGCTTTTGTCAACATGCTGATAGGTCTTAGCATCAAGTGCAAACGCTTTTGTCTTACGTAATGAAATCAACTGTAATTTTGTTGGCTTTTGTGATGTGTCTTCTATACCAGAACTTGCCGAGTATCTTTCTTTTCTCCTTCTCTCGTTCTTTTTTATCATAAGTGATTTTTTATTCTGCATCTGTGGAATTTATTCCTCATGTTTTAGGATAATCGCTGACGCTGTTGATCATGAAATTCCTCATACCCTGGTATGCTGGTAAACCTTCATTTTGTAGAAAAGCAATTACTCGCTCTGCTACAAGACAATATTGCCATGTAACAAGGTTGTTGTGGCAGTGTCTGAGCTCTGCTATCTTAAGAGATATAAATGTTCAGTTAAGTGGCAGTACATGAAAGTTCTGAACAGAACAAATAGTGCTGTGCAAAAGTTTACAATACACCATTAAAAATGCTGTTTCATGTATTCATAATCATCAGAGGTAAATTAAACTTTCACTGCTCGCTGAACATGGATTGAAGCAATAGTGGAAACAATCTGGAAAATAAAGCCATTAAGTTGTTTGAAACAAAAGTATCAAAATTAAGAACTCAAAGGTTTGTAACACATGTATATGATCGTTTTTTAATATTTTGTAGCGTAACTTTTGTTGCCAATTACAGCATCCAGATGCCTAGAGTAATCTCCTGCAAACATTTAACACGTGTTTGAGGCAATATTATTCCATTCTTCGATGCAAACTTTCTTCAATTCAATCAAGTTCGATGATGCTTTTTTATGAATTCTTAATTTCAATTTTCTTCAAAATTTAGCATTGCTAAGTTTATTATTTTTTATTCAAACAACTTAATTGTTATATTTCTTTTCTCTAATTGTTTCCATTGTTTTTTAAATACATGTTCTGTGAGCAACAAAAGGTTCATTCACTACTGATGATTATAAATATATTAAGTGGAATTTATAATGTTTATTCTAAACTTTTGCAGTGCACTGTATTTGAAGCATCTAGATGCAGTTTGCATTCATTGCTTGTCTGTAACTACAGCAGAGTTATTATAACCCATTAAGTCGGGTCACAAAATTTATTTTTGTATTACGGATACAAAGGATCCTGTTATCTGGTGGTCAGACACTACCCTGCAAAGAGCTGCCCTGATTTAGCGTTTGTTCTTGATTTTGTAATTCGTAGATCAGCGGGGGCATATGTTAATGGTTGAAACATGACTTAATCTATCGTTGCTGGCATTTAGGAAGACTTGGTGCAACTAGGAACAATTTTGAGCAACCTATAGCAAATAGTGACAGGATTAACAAAAACGTATCATGAATTTCCTTCTAAGGCTGGGTACGTTTATTTGTACATAATGAATTTTTAATAGGCCGAACTGACGGCCAATTTATTAGTCTACCACTTCCTGCTTGTGTTGCTCTCCTTCCTCTGTTGTCTCTCCATTATCTCAAGATAGACTTCATCTATAATTGGTCTAAAGGCTTCTTTTAAACCAGTGCATTGTGACACATTGATCTAATTATATTGTCAGCTGATGGTGCATGATATAAATTTAAAGCGGTCGCTACTTCATTTACTAGTGTTTTTCCAGTAGTACTTGCTAACTCCTGTAAACTGTGTGAATAAGGTGGAAACTGTGTACCTACAAGCTTACAGTGACGGGTGGGGCGCATGTTTTGTAAGGCGTTCTTCAAGCGGCATTAGGGTATGGCTTATCCTTGGAGGAACCACTTATCATCTAAAAATGATAAGATTTTATTTAAGCTAATGACTGATCCATACGACGTTATTAATGCAGATTTCATACATGACTTCAGTTTTTCTGCCACCCAGAATTTCCTTAGAATGTGACTTCATTATTAACTAAAATTTTGAAATAAACCAAGTTATAAAAAGATATGTAGAAACATTGAGTTCCAATACAATTCTTTACTAAAAAAAAAACTTTCAAGTGATAGCTGCACTCATAATCAGTCTCTGAAAAAGAATAAATATAGATTTAACTACAAGTGGAATGCAATATTCTTAAAATACAACACAAGGAATAGAAATGGGTCCAGCATAGTGTAAAAATATTTTAGAAGGCGACTAAATATTTCAGGGGTTGAGGTGTTTTCATTCAAGAGAGGTCTATGCCTGTGAGACCACTTTTTCTTATTCGATCGTAAATTTTATAAACAAATTGATGGGGTTCTGTTAGGTGTGTTTGTCTTTTTAGCTGACATTTATTTTCTTATCATAGCATCATAGAAATTGGTTGCAAAATTGTCTGATGGAATTCAAACTACATTTATGTAGGCATTATGTAGATTATTCATTTTCCTGTTTTTGTTTCAGATCAAATGGTACAACTTTTTTAATTATTTTAATTCCAAACACACCTCCTATCAAATCCTCTGCGAATTTGAGAATAATTCGAAAGCTAGATCTATAAAACGTTGAGTGAGACCAAATTTACGACCATATTTATCTGCACTGGTATATTTCATTCCTAGCTTGGTTAAAGAGGGTGTTTTTGAAAAATATCCATCGAAGAATTGATACCTTTTTGTCGATTTTTTTGGTTAACTTTTCGATGGATGTTTTTAAGTAATCTACCCTTAACCAAACTAGGGATGAAATTTACTAGTGTAAATGAATATAGGTGGGAATTAGTAATGTGCCGATTCCAAAAATTTTGCCGATACCGATGCCGATTATTTATTATTTATAATATCCATTGGCTCGCCATATGTTGGAAGACAATTTTATTTAAGTAAAAATAAATGGTATTTGAAATTGAATGTGTGGTATGTTTTATAATTAGGCTTCCACCTCTAAAAAATAAAGTTCTGTCCAATGAGTTTAATATAAGGGCTGTGAGATAAGTGGGACACTCTGTAAAGTACTCATAAATGAGGCAAATAATTATCAGGTACCTTACTTAGGAGATCACACAAAAAGGCAGTCGTACAAATTTTTCTCTGTTGCGTTTACATAGAAGTTACAGGGTTGTGAAGATGATTACTACAGCAGCACCATTGTGTGTGCACCAAATGACACTCATACTGACAAGCTCATATTTTCTCAACTATATGTGGTGAATAATTTTATTAATCTTTGGTATTCAAATTTCTATGTTGATCTTGCCCTATGAAAAATAAGATTCCTGAGCCACCCATGCAAATAAAATGATATTTAATCAAACACAGGGTGAGAAAACTTGGGGTACCAGTCTCAACTTTTGTTTAGGTTATGATTTTCGACATGAAGCCGCCATCTTTGATTGACTCCGTTTCAAATCATTGTAATACTGAAATGTGTTAGAGTCTAGTTTGATTATCAGATATCTCAATACTATGAAGAAGTAGTAGAAGTATCATTAGTATTATGGATAGCAGCGCTTGAGTAGTTTGGAGCGTCTCGCACCATAAAAGAAAGGACTATTTGATATCAACTTGAGACCAGAGTATCTATGCACAAGATGTGTTCCTACATAAGGTAAACTGGCCATTGTAGCGGCAAGTTGAGAAAGAAGTGAAAAACAGATAAAGAATAATCAGCAAAGAAGGAATGAAAACGGAAAGAATCAAAGTGGGCCCGAAAGTTAAAGATCCCGAAGGACTATTTGTAGCTGAAGTAACCTAACAGTGCCCCCTGGGGACACTAGTCCACATGCCATAGGATAGACAAACCTAACTAACTTAACCCTATTGCCTGTGACCTACGAGTATCATTTGCCCCATGAGTGGCCAATACTATTAAAGCAAGGAATCTTCATGCTCGATAATGATTGCACTTAGAGACGAGGACCACACCATCCAGTCTAATGATGACTAACTCTGACGTGTGACAGGCTGATGGCATCACCATAACTGCCCAGTCTTGCCGGACGTAATCACTAACAAGTAGCGCGCTTGTATATGCTCTAAAAGTAGTTGATTGAGCGTGTTTGTTGCCCAAACTTAAGATTAATCTCTAAAAAACTTCTTTTAATTAGATGCTACACGAGTTTACATACACGCATGTGTTCGTACAACATTTGATTAATATGGCTTACTTAATACTGTTATCCTTAATAATAATTAACATCAGAAAAATAGCTAAAAAATGTATATGTACTTAGAAACTGGCAATAATGAGCCTTTACTTCAGTATATGCTAACATTATAAAATCAGTATCATTTTATTCTGAATTAATTTCGTTTTGAGTATGGTAGGAATCGGCAATTTTCAGTGTGCCAATGCGGATTCCTGTAGTAAAAGCCAATTATTGCGAATGCCGATTAATAGGCACATCACTAGTGTAAATTTAGTCATTCAATGTTTGATACATTTAGCTTTTAAACTTTGTTCGACCTGGAAAAATTTACCTCTGTAATTAATTTTTACTTGAATATTTTAGCAATAGCGGCTTCCAACTGTCGTTAATTGAACAATTCTACATAAAAGTTATAGGCTCTAAATTTACCAGTTATGCCTCATATGCTACTCCTCCTAAAAACTTATATCGCTCAATTCCATACATTACATTGGACTTGAAGAAATTCATTAAAACATTTATTATTCCATTCTATCTTCAAAAGGAAATCCAGTTCGTTTTTGGCAACAATTTTACAATTGGCCGTCTACTCTGTCTTAAAGATAATATCCCTTGTGTTCGCACCAACGTAGTGTATTAGCATTTGCGGGGCTAGTAAGATGCCGTCTATTGTAGGGAGACTAAGCGTCACCTGCACACACGTGCTATAGAATACAAGGGGATCTCTCCTCGAACTGAAAGACTTTTTAAATGTTCTTCAACTAGCACTTTGCGCGATCAACACTTAGTTCAAACCATCCCATATTAAATAAGAATTTCAACATTTGGACATTCATATCTACCTATGATTTAAGAACATTAGAAAGCATTGTGATTCACACGCGCAGACCTCTCTTGAGTGACAGCGTTTCAATCGCTTTCGAAATATTACATTACCCTCCGAAATATTATGCACTGTAGTGGGCTCATTTTTATTCTTTTTATTGTATTTTCAGAATAATGCAGTTTACTTGTTTATAAATTCATGCATAATTTCTTTTCTCAGATACTGGTGATGAGTAAAGCTATCGGTTAAAAAACGGCATTTAATAAAAAAATGATTAGAAAATGATGTTTCTGCCTGCCTTTGTATTTAGGATTATTTTATATTTAAAGGCTAAGATTTCCGTCTTATAAATCAACTTGATAAATGTTTTTCAACAAAAAGCCTAGCCGTAGATATCTCAGGAATTCAAAATTAAATTAATGTTGCTATCTGAAGAAAACTCTTGCACAGCAAAACCATGAAAAACCGCTGGTGGCTGTTGATTGATATCTGTTTATGAAGGATGTATAACCGACACACTGAATGCTGCTTTTATTCAGTTGTGTAATTTTTCAGTCCACATGTCTCAAGAGAAATCTATATTTACAATGTGAATTGGATCACATATTCTGGAGCATGTGTAAAGAAAATGTCTGTCATATAGATTTCTTTGGCCAAGTAGCTCTTATGTCACGTTTAGACCGTGACAATTTATTTTTATTAATTTAAACATTTTGTGTGGAAATGTATTAAAATAGTTGATTCTACACCCTTTTATTGTCAGTAAAATTTAGCACACTTCATGAAAACCTAATGTTGATGAAATTTCACTAACGAAATTCTTGTTTTAGTCATTTTATATTCTCTCAAGGTGTATAAGATAAACAAAAGGATTAGGTTAATTATGTTTGTCGATTCTATGCTGTAAGGACTGACATTCCCAGGGGGCACTGTTGGTTATCTCAACTCTAGTTAGACCTTCGGAACTTCTATCTGTTGTGTTTAGTTTTTTTTTGTTTCTTTCAATTTTCATGCCCTTTTTGCTGGATATTCTTCATCATATCTTTCTCTTTCTCCTTAACTTGCTGTTTTTATGCGTGAGGGATCCTATATTGGGACACACCTTGTGCACAGATTCCCCGTGCTTTAAAGTCCAATCTAAATAGATCCTTCTATTTCGGCGCCAGATAGTCCAAGCTACTGAAGCACTGCTATCTTCACTACTGCTTGTGTTTGCGTCTTCTGCGCTGTTCCTTTGACTTGAAGGGCCCACTGATAAACCTGTTGACTTGTAGTCTAAATCATCACAGCTTTAAGCCCCCGATGTCACAAAGAGCGTGTCTCAGGTTCAGTTAAAAGGCCAGGAATTTCGTTCATACGATATTTAGCAAAGTCCGTGACAAGGTATCTCATCTGTTGATCAGCTGTGGCTGACATTTTGTAATCCTTTTATTGTTAAATATTTTATATGGAATATTGTTAATGTATGTAAGTTTGTGAATTTTTTTAGGATACGTTAATATTGGGAACGAATATTGACATTTTAAAAGCGAAATAATTGGCAGTTAGGCTACATTTAGCTTTTTCAGAAAAACTTGTAGCAGCCTTATGTACACGAGGTATCATGCTGCATTCAACTTCTTACTAAAACTAAACGCAGCTTTACTAAACAGGTTGATTTCGTCTTCTATGGCATTGAAGAGATAAGAACATTTTACCTTTAGCAACTCATTAATTTTATTAGACAATTATAAATTTAAAAGATGGGAATTGAAAATAAAAAAGAAGAAATGCAATGATATTTATTGTGGTTATTAGTTTGGAAGATTAGGCCATTGAGCATGAAGTAGAGTCATACCCACTGTGCCATTTGAATATTTATTAAGTTATTGTACAATGGTATGTAAGTTATGTGTTTACTTTGTTCACCCTTTCCAGTGAGCTGGTAATGAAGTTCTATGGCCTCAATGACAGCCCTCTGGGAGCTTTTCTCGAGTCCTACTACTTCACGGACTACAAGTGTCCTGGCAGCGTTGCTAGAGGTAAGTTTGTGACTCTTTAGTGATATCTTAGTCATTTTATGCTGCCTATCTTGTTAATTTTAGTAGTAATTGAACCTAAGTATTATACAGTTACCCCATCTCAACGAAGCGAAACTTAAATGAGTAATAATATAACTATGAGTTATGTTTATGGATTTCTGTTCATCACTCTATACAATTTGTAAGAGCAGACTCGTGGGTGAAATTTCTGTCCTATACTCTTTCCAGAAGAAAGTTTGGAACCTACATTCCTAAATTTTAAAGCACTTGCTTGCTATCAAAACTTCGGGTTTCCTGGGTTGTGAGTGTCCAGACAGTGTAGTGTTGACTGAGAAGTAATTACAGTATTTTCAAAGTTTTTCTAGTTTGCTTTTTCAGCTCTGTTTGGGTAAATGTAATTTAAGTGTTGGCTAAACACTTAAACTATTGGCTTCTACTTGTTTTCTTGCGACTGTATGGAAAAATGTGTGGGTAACGTTAAATGCTACCCTCTCAATCATCTGAATGCATTCTGTAGCCAACCGTTGTTTGTGTTTATGTTGAAGTCTTTCTTGCATCCACGTCCATGCCTGCTGGTGGTAGTTATATGTATGAGACGTCTCGCCTCCAGGATTAGAAGAAACTGAACCTTTTGGCAGTGTTTATTTAAATCCCCTTTTAGTAGTGTTTTTTTTCTCTATTGGGTTTTATTGACCAATGGTTTCCTAATATGAGTTGTATGTTCCCACAATGTTTTGCCTATCATGTGGTAACAAATGGCCCATAGCCTTATTGATCCTAGAGTTAAACTACCCATTCTATGTAATGGAAAGTTGCACCTCAAAGAAAATTCCAAACTGCGGTCCTGAGGGAGATCCCATCCCCATTGTCCCCCATAGGTTACCTTAGCTATAATTGCATTCTCGAGACATCGTTCGTGAGTTTCTTTGATGCCCACGTTGCTGCTTCGGCTTTTGGCTCTATTGATAATCGTTTTATGCTTTTTAAAAGGCACCGAGGCTTTGTGAAATTACAAGCGCTTGATAGCATCAAGAGAAACAAATTAAAAATGGCGTCCGTTTTGCATTTATTTCATTTCAAATACTTTTCCCTCAAATTCATCATACGGCGAGAAACCTTACTTCATAATATATATTTTTTTCTTAAAGGTAATTTCGATTGCATATACAATGTCACATGGGAAATTCCAGGTTTTAGGCATTGAGCCATAGACCGTTCATAGCATTTAGTTATGCTCATGTAGGAGTTCTGCTATTGGGAGTCTGTTTAAGATTGTTTCCATGAAGCAACATGGTGCTATAGGGGTTTTGAAGATTAAAAATTCATTTGATTATATCTTTAGTTAGATATAGATTTTAAATAAACGAATGGTCAAGTTTTATATTTTATTGAAAATTTATCACTTGCATAATTTCCATGATTGCCTGACTTTTTTTTATCAACCTACTAGCTTTTTAATCTCACTACTAAAATGTCAGTTACAACCTCCTTATGTTTCTACTCAATATTGCTAAAACTACGTCCCTAAAGATTGAAGAGTTTGGTTCGGAAAAAATTCTTAATTTGCCCTATTTTTCGGACTTGCTTCCTCTGACTACCATTTGTTATGTAGCTTGACGAATACGGAACTTTAGCTGTTGCAGTACTTAATGTGATATATGGGATGAATGTTAGAGTGCGGAATGAAAGTGACCTTGAGAAATTGAAGGTGATTCAGAATTGGGTTGGTCGTTTGGTGCTTGGTGCTCCAAAATGGATAGCTGTGGAGGCAATAAGAGATGACCTTGGGTGGAGTTTATTTTATGAGCGAATGATGAAACCTAACAAGTTTAGGTTGCGAGAAGCAAAAAGTTTCGAAATAAAAACTAGGGCAAAAATTCATAAGCCTGATTTCAAGACTAGGTTCCAATTCCGCCCTATTTTTGCATCCTATGATAATCCTAATTTTAAACTATCAAAGTATCTTGTACCCATTTTAGAACACTTGACAACTAATGAGTATACTGTAGATAATTCTGAAAAATTTATCATTGACTTGTCAAAGGTGCCTAATGTAAATGACTATTTTATGGTTTCCCCTCGACGTTGAGAATCTGTTTACTGATGTACCTTGGGGGAAACTATAGAAATATGTCTGGATAATTTATTTTGCGGTTTTGAACTTTTTTCGGCATGGACTGAATGGAATTTAAAACTTTGTTAGAACTTCCTGTTTTAAATTCGTATTTTACTTTTGATACCAATTTTACCAACAAATGCAAGGGTTTGGGTATGGGGCTACCTCTTGGCCCCCACATTTGCTGATATTTTTTTGTGTTTTTTTTAACGCGATCATCTAACCTAACCTAATGTAACGAAAACACTATCATATATGAACAAAAAATTTCAAGTTTTCATAAAATTTGTGTTCATTACTCGAATAAGCTAGTTTGGATTCGGGGGAAAATGAATAGGATGATCAAATTTGTGACAGCAAAATCCATTAATTTCAAACTCACAATGGAAATTTTGTGGACATTAAATATTTCCTGCAAGGAGAATCGTAGTCAAAGTGTTAAGGACCAGCTTCCAATGTGCCTGAAGTCTAATGTTGTTCACTTGTTTAGTTGTGCACAGTGTGCATCTGAGTCTGTGGGCAGTACGTCCTGTCTTCTCTGGATTAGAATCTCAGAGCATTCTGGCCTCAGTTACCAAACTGGAAAACCTCTAAGTGAGCCCCCTCAGTCTACAATCAGGCATCATGTTGAAGACTGTAAATCACCTTTGAACACTGAACATTTTCGTGTTTTAAATTTCAGCTCCGATTTCTATAGCTTATGCATTTTAGAGTCTCGTACATTTTTAACTGCAAGCCCAAACTGAACGATACCAATAGTGCATACTCGTTAAACTTGACAAGTGTAAATAGAGCATGAATGTGAAAACATCTCTAGTCTGGTATGCTCAAAAGAAGATACCAAAGATTAAGATATTCTATGATGAAAGTTATGGAAGTTAATTGCTGTTGGGAGTCCGGTGTAAAACTTTTAAGAGTGAATAGGTAGGCATGAAGATGGAATGAAGGAAAGACTAGGATGTGTATGCAGTGCGACAATGGGTTGGAAGAAAAAACTGAGAATTTTGTTATTGAGTGTTTTTTGTATGAATGTGTGAAAGAAGCTTTAATGAATGCAATTTATGATCAGTATGGAGTAGTTCAGATAAATGTCAGAAGGGCTGAAGATGATTTCTGTGTAAGTTATCTTGTAGAACTAGATAGTGTAATTTGATGGTTGTTAATACAATGAAGAATTTTTTGGTAAGAAAATGGAGTAAAAGACAGAGATAGGTAGTGTTTGGTATGGTTTTGTAGGTTTTGTTGACCTCCCAAGCAGGAGGGTATCTTACTTTTTGACGATCTGGATTACCTGGTGACATCGTCTCTTGGTTGGTAATTGCATATTACAAGGATTACCTAATACATTAACAAATTTATTTACCAGGCTGGTTCACAGTCAATGACTTGTGTGTACAATGTGTATTTCTTAAAGAAATTTTTTTGGGCCAAAGTAAAGGCTCCAACAGATGTTGGCTTTCGTATCAAGATTAAGATATCACAAGCAATACTTATTCATAGGACTTCTCATTTGCTGCTCAAGGATGGTGGTGGACTGTGCAATAAAAATAATAAAAAACAATAATGATATTGAAAAGGAAAAGAAAAATTTTAGTTGAAGACTAATGCAATTTTTAATTACCTGTTTTTATAAAATGATGTGTTGAATAATAGATTTTTAGACAGTGTAGTGGTTGAAACTGTTGTGTTGTCGAGTGTCTGTGTCTTGTGCCTGTGTTAAGTGTACAGTTTATAGTCTTGTGTATTGTACGGCATTTTTGTGTTGAGTGGTGGATGTCAGAAAAAGGTGAATATCAGAAGGAGTTGAAGATAGCTTATTCCCACTTCTGGTTGTGTTGAAATTGTTGGTTTAGGCACCGCAAAGTGGTCAAGAGAACACCACCACAAAAGGCACATGAAGCAAAGGCAAAAAATTCCACTGAAGATGGGGCTGATAATGCAAATGCAGAGGTGATTTCAAACAGGATGTTTAGGGGCTTGAGACTGGAGAGGAAAAAGAAAAAATGAATGTGATAAGTGTAGTAATACTGCAAAGTAAATGGGAGAACGGGGTAATACCGTGCACCTGAGCTTTTTTGTATTTAATTTGGAAACTCAAGTAAAGCTGGAAATCATCTCTCTTTGTAAAAAAAAGTTAGTTTCCTTCAAATTTTTCACTCCATTTTTAAAGTATCTAACCGATTTAGAATGTTGAACCAGTTTTGTAAAAATATTACATTGCACGGTGTTGCCTCAAGGGCTGGGATTAGTAATACCGTGCACTATAAGGGAGAACACCGTGCAACATCAGAGCAGAATGTAATGAATTAGCAGATATAAAATTATGGAAATATCATAAATCATCCTCTTGAAGGAAGAAAAATAAATAAAAAATATAAAATTTTTCAGTTTTTAGTGGCTTACATCTGATTGAGTCTGTTTTGATTGACAAGAAACACGACAGAAATCACCAAATCATTTCAGGCTCACTCCACCTTTTGTTCCTCTTTGTTCTTATTCTTTTTTTCACCATCGGTAAAAATTGTAATGTTTTACATCACTGGAAATAAACTATGTGATTAGGAATAGAACTCAAAGTATAAGCATCGCACTTATGACTTAAAACGCTTAAGTTTATGTTACCCTAGAGTCTCATAATGGCATCAAGTTTTAAGTAAATACCAAATGAACAATCTCGTTCATCACGGGTCTATACCACATTTTCAATCCTACCCTAACAACCAACAAATTTAAGTGATAGTGTTTGATGAGAAAAATAGTTCAAGGGATGTGCTATTCAAAGAAATTAGTTTAAATAACATTGTAGTAACATATTTCACTTACCTCAGTCATGGTGAGTCAGATATAATAAAAAATTCTAAAATTATAAACCTTCCATCACTCACACTCGCGATGCGATGGCTACAAGCTCCCAGCTGTCTTGATCTGCTTTACATTTCTCGTGTTATGCAGCAGCACTTTCTAGTGCTCATTACTCCCTTAGCCTAGGTTATTTAAAAACATGGTCCACATTTCCCCACTACATGATCTTGCCTTGCTCTCCTCTAATGATCATGGTTTTCAGTTTGATGAAGGCAAGCAATGGTACCCTACTAAGTGTGTTGATGTTCCTGAAAAAAATTACAGTTTATTACTAGGCGCTGATTACTTTGACTGGTTATGTGCGGTCTAGAAAAAAGTGGTTCTAGACCTGAAAGTGGAAAATAGTAAACTGAGAGAGAGAAACCTGGTATTACAGGATGAAGACAAAGGTTTACAGGAAAGGTGTAGCATTTGAGAGAAGACAAGTCAAGGAAATAAAAGAAGAGATTAAATCTAAAATAAAGCAAGTGGTCTCAGAAAAAGGTAAAAATACTGGAAGACTACAAAGAGCTGGAAGATCAGAAAGGAAAAGTAAATAAATTGATCATACATCATATTATGGAATCTTCTAGTTATACCAGAGCAGAACATCAGAGCAATGATATAGAGTTTGGCAATAGGCTTGTCGTTAGAATTGAAAGTTGCAAATTCCAACATTACTAGGGGCATAAGAATAGGTAAAACTGAAGGGTATACCTGTCCATTTCTGGTTAAAGCACAAGATGTAGACAAGAAATGGGATATCTTGATCAATACACGGAATCATGAATTTTTTAATAATTTACCATTTAAGAAAAGTCAGTATTGCTCCTGAAATGACAAGAAAGGAAATATGATAAGTGGACGAAAAATAAGGTAAAATATGGAGGAACTGGGTGAAAATGGGTGGTATTGAAAAATAAACAACCTGTGTAAAAAAATTCAGTAAATAAGCAGGGAAAAGAGAATTTGGATGTTCTTTCGATAAAGATTAAAGGTCTTAATGTGGAAAAAATAGAGGAAATGCTGTAGAATGCAAATGGGGAGAAATCGGTAATATGCATTACGGAAACTTTTAGAGAAATTTGACCTAAGTAAAAACCAGACCTTAATGATATGCAGAGTGCCCATCCCCTTCTTATTGTGGGTTAACTCTTCTTTAGCTTCTTTTTTTGGATATGTTCTCACGGTCACCGACTTCTCCATTTTTTTTTTATTTAGATTTTTTTACCATGTTGTATTAACATCTTTTGTATGATTTGATTTTGTTGAAATACTTTTTTAGATTCCTGTTTAATACTTTCAGAAATTTGCTGATGGGCTAGGGCCTAAAACATCTTGTTTTGAATTTTTACAAGTATAACGTGATGTTTTATAGATTGGTTTTTGTCCTGATGTTTTCATTGAAGTTGCTTAAGCAAAATTTTCCTGCATCTCTCCAATTGATTTGATGTAATTTAGTTTCTTTGTAGTTTGAGGACAATGTAATCCAGGCCTATTGCCAGTTTTTCCAGTTTCATTGGGTTGTTTTAGGGTTCTCTAGACCTGCTTTTGTTTAATGCTTGAATACTTGCATCATATCACCTGGTAGCTAGCCATGTATATGTAACTCAAAAAAATTTTTAAAATCAGTTATTGGCTTAAGCCGTGCATTTATAAGGAAA
>VOMN01068435.1:0-11852 GCA_014899125.1 Orchestia grillus | reverse complement strand
TCTCTGCCGGATGTGTGTCTCCGGTACACTTAAATTTTTTCGCGGTTAACGCAGACCACTCTCGAAGACCTTACTATAAAGTAATTTCGAGTACCACAGCCCAACCCCCCTCCCCCCCAACTTCACTCTGACGTTTTCGGAGATTTATGTGTTGCTCTCGGAACGAAAGCTCTCTACCCGTAAGAAAGTTTATTCGTCAAATATTAAGTTGTTATGCGCGCTTCCAATTTTCTGACCTTATTACCCCAAAAAGGACTATATTCCTGATTTCATCACGTAATGTATTTTTCACGTTTGTAACATAAGCTATTTTGGCGCGCAATGCAGCCGCAGGTTGTGTTTAGTGAGATACCTATTGACACTGAATTTAACTTTTAATGTTTTTTATTGAAAAAAATGACTTATTCTCAGTCCATTAATAGGATTAATAGAAGACAGAGTTTGTTAAGCCCTCGATTAAAATACCGTCGACTCTTGGTGGGCGTCTCAGGTCTGTACCTACATTTCTCAACGAGTTTTTCCCGGAACCTTTTGGTTCTGTATACGTCCCTAGGGTTCAGAAAAACAAGTGAGATAAGCTAATGAACTTTTAAATTTTTAATTAATTTGATGTACGTAATATTAGCAAACACGCACAATAAATTTTCGGTTACGGTAAAATTTTAATATGTGTATCATAATACTTAACCTATTTTGTTATAGATCGGAAGTGTAAAGCGGTTGCGAAACGCTGGTCTGTAAGCTCATACTGTGCATGTATAAAAATATCATACTGTCATATAGCTGGGGAAAAGGTGTCATTACACATATATAAATCCAGTTGAGCATCGGTTTTATGAAAAACAAACGATAAACATCAATTTTACAAAAATATAAAAATATATTGCATTCTCTCTCAGCAACTTCGCAAAAAATTCAAATATAAACTACAATAACTTCATTACTGAAAGTTTATTGCCATTCATTAGTATTCACAAAATGCCAAAGTCTTGAGACTTGAGATCGGAACTTTCATCCTATTGATTAAAAGGATAAGACACCAGGCATCCGACCGTCCTGCACGCCTCAGAAGGAGCGACGAAGGCTGTTCTGCACACTTCAGACTGCAGAGATCAGAAATCGTCTAATTATGTCTCAACATGCACATTCCGTCTAAGTATGCACATTTCAAACTGCAGAGATCAGAAATCGTCTAATTATGTCTCATTATGCACATTCCGTCTAATTATGCACATTTCAAACTACAAAAAGCAGAAATCGTCTAATTACACTCACACGACACCGTGCTTTCTCCACCTAAAGTTCGCATCGTGAAGAGTAATTGAAATTAAAACAAAATTTACGAAGCTCTGCCTCAAAGCAGTCGTTCAAGTGTTCACGATGTGAATGAGTAAATGCGTTCTACCTAAGCACATTTACAAATGTTTTCGCAGGAGTGAAGTAATCCATAAGATCATGCTTTCAAAAATTAAGAGGAGAAACAAACTTTTCCCGGCCTTTTCATCAATTAAATATGATTACGGTTGCCCTTACCAAAAAAAAAATTTGAGTAATTTTTTTCGATTTTTCTGAACCACCAACGAAATATCGGAATCACATGAAGATGAGAAGATTGCATCTAAGACTCCAACCAAAGCTGTTTATTTGCCAGATGCTAATGAATAGCTTAAGCAAAATATACTTCTTCCTCATTGTTCCATATAAAAAGTTTTGCTAAAATTTATTGATTCCGAAGTTGCTATTGGCAAGCTTTAAAAAGGGCTAAAATTATCGGCAAAATTAACGATAACTCTTTCAAAACGTTCGCATAATTCGGATTTCATTTTACAAATTGCCATAATGTTAGAAATTACCGAGAACACCACACACACATCTCCCCCTCACCGCATAACCACATCTGTGAGTTGCAGGCTCGGTGGTCTCTCTGTGACATTTGTAGCGAGACTTTCAAGTGATGTCCTTTAAACTTCGCTCATTTGCCAGAAGCCTCGTCAACCCTCAGCGTGTCCTACTTGGCCATTTCTAATAAAACTGTGCAGCTCGTCCTCACGTGATGTCCTAATTAAGTCGGAGAACAATGCAAGCTTGAGGAAAGAAAGCAAACTCAGTTAATGTCTCCACACTGTGCACTTTTTAGAAGTGGAATGTAATTGAACGATGGAGACTGGTTCTCGGATTTTAGTCGGCGGGTAGTCATTATAAGTTATGTTTAATGTGTAATTTGTTTATTACAGAGCGAGCTGTTAATTATGCGGGTGAGTAACGCTAAACTACTAACTGTGTGATGGGCCGAAAAGAGCTCATTTTGGGACGATAAATTCAAGTCGAAAAAAGTTTCATGGTCTGTTTCTTCACTTAAATGAGAAACAAAAAGTACAAGCGAACATAAGCAATGGACAAATGATTTCATAATGTTTATCTTGTTAAATTTGCAGTGAGGTTTTAAACGTACAAAATTTGTCTGGCGTGGTGTTAACACCGATCAATCCAAAGCCACACGAGACTCTAATTTTCGTTCATGAAGAGAGTTCTTGAAAATCGAAATGATTGTTTCAATGCGAAGAAGTTTCTTTTCTGCCTTCGGTGGAAATTTTTCCTTTTTCTGATTCAAAAATTCCTCAAACTTGATCTCACATACATGAGCAAACTTCCCACGAGAAAAGAGTTGCAAAATAAGGCCTCTTTCCTTTCTTAAATTTTGATCGATCATTAGAAGAATCAGAAAAATATAGATGAATTTTAGGAAGGGGCTCCTCGACGCTGTCCGAGCTTCATAACTTATTGAGGGGATTGCGGACTGGCCGTTTGAGGAGAAATGTACCAGCAACAGAAGCCAAGCCAAAAGAAATTCCGTATTATTAGTTAGTTTAAAAAAATCAAATGAGTCATATTTCCTTCCTCAGTTGCATTAATTAAAGTGAAGGGCTTATTAGGCGACTCCTGCGCTTAGAATGAGTATGATATGCACTAAACCACCCGTTGGGTCCCAATCTTAAATAAAGTATCGTTTGAGCCTCTAATCATTCTTTTTTGTTTCCTAACTAACATCCGAAGGCAGTGAAAATATTTCATTCGCTTTAGTCCCAATGAACCATAACCATGATAGAATGGAAAACCCCTTGTCTAACTACTGAGATGATTTTTGAATTTTTGCCCCATGCAATTCCACTACATACTGATGCACAGTTGTAACTCGCTTGCTTGCATACTTGATTGGTCCGTCTCTGTCACGCTCTTAAGGATTTAGATAGGAGAAAATTCCGGGGACCATATTCCTAAATTAATTTCGAGACTGTCAGCTAGGCAGTCCGTGTCAGTGATACTGAAAATAACACTGTTTCATGTCAGAGTTACCGTAAAATAAAAGGGTATCCTAAGAATTTAACATCATTTCTCTTGCCATTTTGTTGAAGCGAGTCTGCTAGTTATTGACAAATGTGTGCGGTTACAAACATGCACGCAAGCAAGCAAGATGATTATACTTTAAGTGTTATAAAAATAGATTTTTTTAGTATCATACAAATAGATTTTTTTAGTATTATAAAAATAGATTTTTTTAGTATTATAAAAATAGATTTAGGTGAGTTTTGATCCTTGCAGCTTTGAGTGCTATTTTTCCAGAAACTAGGGTGTTTTTATCCATTTGCTGTATTGTTGAAGAAACTATTACGTGTGATGTAGGAGGGGTAGTGTACTAGGAGTACCTGAGAACTGGACGCCTTGTCATCGCTTCATATAACATAAGCAGTTTACGTTCAAATCGTCTTAAATTTTCCCTTTAAGTGAAAGGGAAACGAACGAAGGATTAGTTCCTAGAGCATGTCTTGAAATTTTAACATGATACTGAAATATGAGGCAGCGTAAACGAAAATTATTTACATTGTTAGGTTATTAAAGGCCTCCAAATTTGTGAAAATGCCTGATAATCTGGAGTGCAATGCAAAGGAATTGCTCAAATTATTGCTGTATGTTAAGAATGCGCTCCGAATAGTAATACGCTAACTATTACTTAACTATTACTGAACTACACGCTAACCACGAGCCTTTGACGCCCATACTAAACACCAAAAGGCTGCCGCTGTGCCCAATGAAAAATAGACGCACGAGGCGAGATGTTGTTATAACCTTGTTTTCTGCAAATAATACTCGCTTTTTCAACAGAAGGAACTCGTATTTTGAGAGAATTAACCAGCAAGCGATTACATTAATTAATGAACTTGCGGCTACGAAATTTTCAGGAATTTATTTTGTTATAAGTATAATATGCAAGAAAACTGATTCAGACTTACCTAAAGACGAATGCTTTAAAATAAATCACCTGAGGTTGAGTATATATATCACAAATTTCAGCAAATGAATATGTAAACAAAGTCACATACTCAACTCTCACTACGCTTGATTTTACTCAAAAAACATTTTTTCAACTGCGTGAATGAACTTTTGAAAGGTTGTAAACATAAAAAAGTACATGGTAGTTCATTACAAGCGTTTACATACATAGAAAACGTTCGGGTGAAATCTACGGAAGCCCTATTCCCACAACCATTGCTGATTGGGGCTTGACAGTCCTCTATATCACATTAATGAGACAAACCCGACCCAACCCAGGCCAGGCCAGACGAGACCCAGACCCAGACCAGACCAGACGAAACCGAACCCAACCCAGCCTAACCTAATCTAATCTAACGTAACCGGGAGGAACCACAGAAGCGGAAGACTCGTTCTACATAATAAACTCACATTTAACTATGTTCTCACCTCGTTAAATATTCAAAAATATATTTCTGCAACTCAGAAAGATAAATCCAATCCAATGACACTGAAATGCAGGCTATGCGATGAATGGAACGCCCTGTGCAGGATGCCGACTTAACGTAAAGATTAACCCTAGTTTCATGTGTATTTTTGGTTTGTGAAAGTTTTGACTCAAAATAATCAACTCCGAATTAAAAAATCATTTATTTAAACTGATGTGGGTTGAAGCAAAAGTTCTTATCGCCTGCGAGTGCGTCGGCTGTTTCGCATTCAATGTGCACTTGCACCCAAGATCTAACAACGCATGTTATATCGCCAGAAACTCGTCGCACAAATTATATTTCCTGGCACCTATATAATACAAAATACCTCATTCAATAGTTTGAAGTTCAAAGTGGAATGACCCTAAGATACTTATTATAATTATAGTTCAATCATCGGGCAAGGAGTATCCGAAAAGGCTGATTTTAGCAGCAACTGATCCGCATTGACGGTAGCTCTCACGAAAAAAGATAAAGTGAAGCTGGGATATGCATGTAACATTTCTCAGTGGGTGTTTAGATATTACACAAGAAATTATCTTTACTTCTTCCTAGTTAATTTAGCGTATGTAACACGCGCTGATCGCAGGAAAATCTTTCTAAACTGGTACTTGACCTCAGAAAGCGTAGCGAGCAAAGATTTCAACTTGTATCCCGTGTTAAGCCATCAAGTTTGTTTCCCATAAATGTCCTCAAATTCACGAAAACTTGAAAAAGTCCTCATAAATATATAGCTCTACTTTACTTACTTGCCCTCAGGAACAAACTGTTGCAGCCGCGGGTACTTGTTTTCTTACCATGGCCTACAAACTGAACAAAACAGGGTTTTATTTACTTGGTCGGCTGAATGTTGCAACAGGAGAGAACCTCAAATGTAAGTCAATGAAGTTTGGAAAGTGGGCCCTGCAGCCGTCCGCACCGGCGTAAAGGCTTCTGCTTGTGCTCAATGACCGTGGAATGCCCCCGGCAGCTCATATCTTGTGATTTGTTCAGAGTTAGCTTACGGTGGAAGCGCTGCCGCTCAGAGTTTCTTGTCCCGCAGTCCGTTAATTTAACGTGTAAAGTTATTGAACGGTGTAAAGTTATTGAACGGCGAAAAGTTATTTAGCGGTAGTAGCGCTCCTGTAGAGAGTTTCTTTTCTTGCCGTCCGTTAATTTAATCGTTTAAAGTTATTGATCTGCGTAAAATTATTTAACCGTGTAAAGTTATTTAACGGTAGAGGTGATTCTGATATGAATTGCTTGTTTCACTGACAGTTAATTTTACCACATGAAATGATTTAACCGATCAAAGTCATTTAGAGGTAGAAGCGACACTGTTGAGAGTTTCTCGTCCTGCTGTTCGTTTAATTCAACAGTGTAAAAGATTTCACGTGAACGAAAGTGGTCACATAAATGTGTAAAAATTCAATTGGTAATTCTGCTCTCCATGCTGAGTCCAAATTCACTGTCCCCAGACTCGTTCCGCGTCCCAGGTCTCCAGATGTGAATCCTGAATACTGACCAGATGAACACATTACACGGCACTGAATATGATTACACGGTCCATGAATGATTCAATTCTTTTATAACATTGTGCACAAGACATGCAGTGACATGCAAAAAGTTCTAATTTATTTTCGACTGAGTTTTCCCTCGTGATAGGCTCTCTTTCTTTTTATTTTCATTGGTTTTCTTTTCTGATAGGATTTTTCACTTGGTAGATACTTTTTTTCATGGGTTGTCTCTTTTGATAGATTTTCTCATTGATAGATTTTTTAAGGCTCTTCTCTGCTATGCTTTCTCTTTTGACAGGTTTTCTTTTGACATGTTTTCTTTTGAAAGGTTCTCTTTTGACATGTTTTATTTTGATACGTTCACTTTCGATAGGTTCTTTTAATAGGTTCTCTTATGATAAGTTCACTTCTGATAGGTACATTTTTGATAGGTTCTCTTTTGATAGTTTCTCTTTCGATAAGTACTCTTTTCATACGTTCTCTTTTTTCCTTCTCTTCTCATAGGTTTTCTCTTTCTGTTTTTGTTAATTGGTTGAAAGGTTCTACTGAGACACTAGCACGGTAATTTTGTTACGTCACTGCTGATGTAGAGTTTCCAATTACGTCTCTCCGCACCGCACTTGATAGACGTTATGTACTTCCGTTCGTTTTCTCGATTGATGGCACATTTGGAGAAAATTCTCATCATGACCGTCACCCACAATCCTGCAGCCTCTGTCAAATAAAATAGACGGAAATGAAGACAGTGAAGAATACCAGTAAAGAGTTCACAACTGGACGTTCTGGTGCTCTAACTTAACAGCAAGTTACTGGTCTCATTCGCCCACAATACGATATTCTTGTTCCCTATTAATAAGAAGTTCATGAAAGATGCCCTCTTCAAACATACCTCGGGAAGTTCAAGGAACCTCGTTTCCTGAGTACTAAAAATTCTCCGTGGGATGATCTATAGCAGTAACTGTGTACTTTATAAGGTTCTGAAATTCAACGTAGAGATGTGGTACTATGGACGTATGTGTCTAGCGGTTGAATGCTTACCGGCAGTTAGGATTCACTAAAATGGTTGTTTCGTTCATAGCTCAAAAAAATAGACTTGAATAATCTCAATTGTAATTAAGAAAATTACACCGGCAAATCAACTCTTGATTTCGTGTGTTTCATATGGTACGGAGGCATAGCAGGGCGCCGTAATTCATGGGTTCGTAGATTAGAAAGTGGCAATTCACGAGAATTTGCGGTAAACATATACATAGGTATTAGGACCATGCATCGCTACTTCACGCAGGTGTCATGACGTACCTGATTACGATAGGCTCAATACAAACATTCGCTTTAAGAGAATTTTGCCACTCTATTGTACAAAATTATTTAGTCTTCCCACGAGAGTTTTTTGATATTGTTTTCGAATTACGCGTGATAAATTTCAACTTGAAATAAAAGACTCATTTAACCCATGCAATCTGCAGAATAAATTTGCTCATAAATGAACGCGTATTCAGACTGACACTATCGAACGGAATGATTCAACGAACAAATTCAGTTGGTTGGAATCTACAATATGTTCTTTATACGATCTTAAGTCACATTTTTTGAGAGCGTATTTAAACACAGCGTTTTCATCATGCATGCTGTTTATACTGCCTCTCATGCTGTCGAGCTTGAAGAATAAAAACTGTTAAAGAAGAGACTCCTCGAGGGCACTTTGGAGAATATGTTGCTCAGTTTTACGGCTCATTTTTAGGGGTACTGTTGGATATTGGAAGCTTGGGTACTCGAAGGGGATGAAGTAATGAGAGTTATTTTGGATATTTTGAGGAATTTGAAACGCTTAGTAGAGACTACGTCTGAGACTATACTTACCGTGCAGTCATACACATATCAGTTGTTTATTTTGCCTCATAAGTTTGAGGACTAAGAATTTTTTGTTTAACGGGGATCTTGAAACAACTTCGACCCTATGTGTCGACTCTATCTGGTGCCAAAGAAATTATAGCGTGCTCCGGATAGGTAAAAAGTAAAATGCTCACGTCCGGCATGTTGAAAAAACTATAAACAAATTTGACTCCGATTCTGGAGCCATGCTTTCGTTTCGTCATAGCTGCAACTCTCACCGAAGCTCCTGTTTTTGGTGGTAAAAGATAAACAAACTATCGACGGGCTTAACAGTAAAGTGTTGAACAAAAGGGTATAAGAAAAACTCGTTGCTTCTCATGATCGCCACATTACTAGCAATTGTTATGAAATAATAAAATTCTGAATTCTCAAACATTTTGTGTAATAGTTAATTGTAGAGAAATATGAACCTGAAGTCGGGCAAAGAGTCACAAATTCAAAGCTCGCTGCTCCTGCTGCGGCTCCGGCTCCACATCCGTGGCTCTAGGTTTCTCTCGTGCTTCGAAAAAAGAAAACACTGAAGGATGAAGGGATTAACTCTGGGGATGAAATGAGTTATTGCCACCGAGGGCACACGACGAGATCCCGCAATCGGCAGTGTCCTTTCCGCTTCCCCCTCAATAATTTTCATTTCCCTCAACATGCATTAATTGTAAAGGGGAATGTATTCTCACAGGAGCTCAATATTCTTCATTCAAGTTGATCCGGCTCATGGTTTTGAGTATGGGTTAGAATTAAAAGTTGGTTCTAAATATGGTTTTTGTTTAACCTGTGTTCTCTCTGCGCTCGCGTGTTGAGCTTCACGGCATTAGAAAATTTTGCGTGAGTTTGTGTACCGACTTGCGTGTCGTAGAATCACATTTTAATTGATGGGCAATATTTTTTGGATTTTGAAAAAATCTTCATTTATGGGGAAATCGAGTTTGTAAATTAGGAAAACGACGCAGAAATTAACCAGAGTTTGAATAATTTCCATTCATGTCAGTGAATGTATTTCTAATTTCTTGTGAATTTTAGTTACGCTTGCAATTATTGGCCCTTGAAACCATCGAGGAATGCTTGGCGTGAATATTTTCCATTATTAAAATAACAATTATTTTATATTACTAGGGATAAATCATCAGTCCTGTCAAGAGAGCCAGTATATTTTTAGACATATTTTACGTCCATTCAGCACAATGAACTTATGTACATATTTTCTTGTAATATCGTCGAACAGGAAGATTTATTTCAAGTTGGCAGGCAAGAAATTTGGAAGCAATTTGCTCGTACACTATTCTTTTTAGTATTTTTCCATTTAATTTAAATTTGCATTTATTTACCATTATTTTCAACTGCATTTTCATTGATGTTTGGTTCAGCTGATATATTGTTTCCGTAATGACTAAAAGTGTTTTCCAATTTAAAATATTGAAGAGGCTGTGGTTGATTTAACCCAGAATAGGTAAAGTTTGTCGTAAATAGAGGTTGTTAGGGGAAAGAAAGTACGACATTTCGCACCCGCCAGAAATGGTGAGCTAAACACTTTTGCTTGTATGAAACTTTACGAAAAAAGTGTTGGGTTTTGAGATATTAGCCGTTTAATCTTTGAGAGAAGGAAATGTGAAAACAAAATTACCCATGAGCAATTCATTTATACATTTACTTTACAGAGATTGTTCAAAGTTCCCACCACCCTCAGCGATGCACTTGAGATATCTTCGACTTAAGGACTGCCGGATATTGTGGAATGGCATTTCAGAAATATCGCCAGAAGTCGCTGCAATTCTTGCCACGAGATGTCCCTCTCATCCCACAGCTGTTGAAGAAACAAGGCTTTTCATTTGTCCCCCAAATATCGATGTCTATCGATGTGCGTGGTGGAGACTTTGAATAATTTCTTTAAAGTAACTTTATAAGCAAACTATTTGTGTGTAATTCTGTTTTCAAATTTCCCCTTTGCAAACGTTCAACAGCTAATATTAAAAAAAAATTCGTGAGGTTCCATGGAGGCTAAAGTGATTAGTTTGTCACTTTCTAGTAGATGTGAAATTTTTTACAACTTTTTCCCTAACACTCTCTACGTATAAGAATGAATTAAACTGCAGTGTGCCTGCTGGAAAATAGACCCGTGGTCGATTTACCCAGGAACAAAAATAATTTATCCTATACATTTCTATTACCTTTAACGGCAGTCTGCAGGCTTACAGACTAACCTAAAGCCGACTAATCTTAGAATTATAAATTAGGGCCCAATTCCGAAAATCATAAATAATTACTAAAGCTGTTCACGAGGCAGAAAGGCGATTTGAGGTTCAGCTACGCTTGTCTACATTTTGTGCTACGAGCAAATCAAGTGACTGGCCCTTAGGTACCAAAAAGACTTATAAATTCCCCTTTGCTTCTTCTGACTCAAGTCGGGCAGTAAATCTATCGTTTGAGCTGGACCATACATTTGTTTCGCTGCCACCGAAACAGACAGGAATTCTAAAATATTGTCCGCCTGAATTATTTCGCTCCGACAACATAGAAATTCTGTGTCCATAGAATAGAGAATAATTTCTGAATTATTTCGGAGATCTAATTCTTCATATGATGTCGTATTATTATACAGTGTAAGCTGCGGCGTCCAAGTATGGTATTTTTCATCAAGTATGCGGGAAAATAATTTACGCATATATTTTAAATGGTGTCCACTTATCCTACGATTTTTGTCCGCTTTGACAAAGTTTTACGATCTACAGCACGACGCACCGACTCTGAAAGGATGCCAAAAAAAGTTGGCATCATTTTGGCTTTACCATTACTCCATTAAAAATGCTACCTGTTTTCATTGTACCCACTTTTTTCTGTGTATTTCTTCTCTCTTTCAAGAATAAAGTTTTTCATTCGAAGTGAGTGGTGTAGCAAATGATTACTTTGAATTTCTGACCGGGACTTTTGGAAGTGTATGAAAGATGATACAATCATTCATTGTTGTGTTAGTGCAAATCTTACCGGGCAGAAGAAACACTTCACGAAGCTGAATATTTACTGCACATCCGAGTTGGATTCTTTAATAATAATTCTCCCTATGCCGACACCAGACGCCTCTGACATTCCTCAGTCGAGGTAGGAGAAGTGAAACAGGATTACTATTATCATCATCTTTCGAACGAACAATTGAAAAAGACTAAAAATAGTCACTTGAATAAAATTTTTCCGGGAAAAGTTTCCTAGATTTTATAGTGCTCATTAAACCGACCATCTAGCGTGTCTTTAGCGCACGTTGTGAGAAGGAAAAAATGATGAATATTATTACTTTTCTTATTAACATATCAATTATTTCCTAAATTACAGCGCTGCAGCACCCCTAGGCGATCTTAGCAGGAGTTATGTTCTTAAGGCTGCAATACGGTCACAGGTAGTTTTAGAAAGTTTTGGTCCCATTCATCAGCGTGCTGTGATAATAAGAAAATGTCTACTGATTGTTATGTATGTAGTCCCAGTCGAATGATTCTTCGTAGCAAGTGACATTTGCAAGCTCCAGCCGCGTGTGGAAAATATTCTGATGAAGTTGTAAAAGTTAATAAGGAACACGAAGCGTCTCAAACTTACCGTAAAATTCATACTACAACTTTATCAAACTTTTGTGATGAAATTAAAAGAGCAGACCTGAGTTCAGTCACAAAAGAAACTGATATTGATA
>VOMN01068434.1:0-48536 GCA_014899125.1 Orchestia grillus | reverse complement strand
TCATAATTTTATGTAGTGTTGACTGATTTTCTATTCGTTCTTACTCCAGCGTTCAAAATGACCTTGGACGTTAATCGAAACGTTCAGTTTTATTGGTTTTAATCATGCATTTGTGGAAAAATAAATTCATTACGAGTTGTGTTCATAGTCTTCTTTTCTTAAGTTCAAAGAAAACCGTTATGGACGAGAATTAAAGTAAATTTACTATTTTAGTGATAAAGCATTCAATTACCAGTACTGCCAAGTATAACTTTTGTGTTGTAATACAGTGTGCAGTACAAAATACAGCATCATCCTAAAATGTTTCACAATCAGATAACAATTTACCATTCATACAACATGATGAAAAGATTATTTGTCTCACAAATGTACAACATAAGCGTTTGGTCAGCTTATAAAAAAATTATTTCCTGTCTCAACTCAACTGAACTCTGTTTTTTAACTCTATTATGAAAAATTTTGAACTGTACATGCTTGAGAGTATGTACTCTGAAGAAATACTTGAAATGATATCGTAATAGCGATAATTACATTCGCAGCACTTTGACTACGACGACGATAGCAAATATCAGTCACTAAAATTGCGTTGTTTCACCACAGCGAAAAGTGTGCTTGCAATCAGATATCTAAGACAAAAATACAACATTGAAAGAGAGGACTTTGCTACTCTCCGTTAAGTAAAGTTTTACTATCTATGTACCGGAAAACTATTTGATCACTCAGAAAAATAGCACTCAAGCGTTCATTTTCGTTGTCAACGCTAGCGCAATCCTGCGTTGCATGCCTTTAACTAAACATCATCCAAAATTTCCAAGACTTCGGAGGAAACAGCAATTGGCCGGGGTCCAATGAATAAAAATGCAATAAGAAGGCCATAGTAATCAAGGCACTCGCCAGAAGGACCCTGATTATATGTTGCCCCGGAGCCAGGACCCAGTTCGTGACCTCGACTTCTGAAGTTTATTCCCGCACTAAATTTCTGAGCAACATTGCACAACAGAGGAATTGGCTCGACAAGGTCGCCTCCTCAATGGCTATATTTTGTGTTCCAGCCTCGGCCGGCTGCTGGTCCCGATCTTTCCAGACTTTCTTCCAGAACATCTCAGCCTCAGCTGGCTCTGTGTTTCTTATCATTTCCGACTTTTGGATTGATTTATCATGGTTGGGTGTTCCGATAATTGGTGCAATTTTTACAACTTAAGTTTATGGAATAGACCAACTGTTAGTCGTGGTTCTTCCAGACTTTTCAAGACAAAATATTACGACTGCAACTCGTTCTGTGTTTGTTTATATCACTTACTTTTGGACTGACTTCTCTCAGTTGACATTTTTACTCGGTATTATATCATTTTTTGTGTTTGTTGTAACGACGGGACGCTAAGAACAGGCTAATGGGAATTCCATCAGAATACCTAAGCCTCTTCAGGCTTTGAGAATCTTACTTCATTTTATTCAGCGGGGGTTTGTTCGTAGTGCCATTTTTTCGGGGTATTTAAGTTTCTTTCAGGTAGACTGAGCTCTGTTAGCAGTTGGCAAAATTTGTTGCAATAGCACTAATTTTATTAATTTTCTGTTTTGAATGACACTTCATTGATTTAAAAGACTAAAATAATGTTTAATTTTTCTTCAAATAGATTCAACACCAAGGTATTCGTCAAAGAACAAGAACAAGCAGAGACGGTCACCTCTTTTCAATCAAATTTTATGCAGTATTTTAATCTTCTAATCCGTAACCATTCCTTAGAAAATTTGTACATGGAAAGTGATTGTTGCTTTGAACGATTCATTTTGGAAATCACTCACCGCAAGCAGCATGAATATCTTCCCCTGCCTTATTTCTATTGTCGTGTTAAAAAAGTTATGGTAAAACTGCTGCAGTTACAAAAAACAACTATTCATATATACGCGCGACCATCTGTCAATCATCATTCACGAACACGTGAAATGTTTCGTGGAATTTTATTCGTGTTTCGTGAAAAAAACTCTGAAGAGGAAATATCCTAATAACAAAGCCTTTTCTAATTTATTTGCTTTCAAGATTTCGTCATCCGGTAGAATGCCGCCAGCGAGAGCACTGTTATTTTATTTTTATTTTTTGTGTACTTTTTATGACTTTTTTGTACGTGTGACAGCTTTACTTCGGCTGTTCGGAATGATGCAGCTGCATGAGCGCGGCCCTGAAGGGTGCGCGCCCTCGAGGTGTGCCGCCACTGAGACAATCAATCCATGCCACCAGCATGCCAGGAATGATCAATATAGCTTGTTTGCAGAACATCCTATAATAAATTTAAGGGACGGCTGATTGAAAAAAATATATCAAAATCACCCACTGGTCAAAAGCCAATGAATTAACCTACAATAAGCCCAAGTAATTCATATATATTCCTTTTATAGGGATTCAAGTTATGCACGATTTGATCAGATTTTTATATCTATATTTTGTACTTTCAAGCTTACATTAGCAAAATGACAACTATACACGCTTTCAAAAAATTGTGAATTAATTTTGCTTGTCTTCTTCTTATCTCATTTTCATAGGCTCTTGCCATTCTAGCAGCACAGTGTTTTCAAAATATAATTTTTTAAATTAAATTTAGAAAATCAGCTAAGGTGATAAATGCTCAATCGAAATGCTTTTGTTATTTATCTCTTTTGTTGCTCATAATATGAACTTAATACGCAAAAAACATCTTTCTAATTTCAACTCCGTCTTTCCCGATGCGTACGCAAAATACCTTGCTATTTCGAACCAGTTTTGAAACAAATATGAATCTTGAAATCATTCAGACCGTAAACGTTCATTCGAGTGAATCTATATTATGTAGTGAAAAATGTATAAGGATTTGTAAAATGATTCGTGGAATTTCAGATAACAAAGGAGAGCAATAAGCTTAAGCAAAATTTTCCCGTGAAAGCCAATACGTACGATATTAAATGAAGCTCAATATGAAGCCAATATGGGCAATATTAAGAAGCTAAATCTGAAGCCAATATGGACGATATTAAGTAAAGCTAAATATGAAGCCAATATGGGTAATATGAAGAAGCTACATATGAAGCCAATATGAGCAATATTAAGAAGCTAAATGTGAAACCAATAAGGGCAATATTAAGAAGCTATATATGAAGCCAATATAACGATATTAAATGAAGTTAAATATGAAGCCAATATGAGCAATATTGAGAAGCTAAATATGAAGCCAATATGGGCAATATTAAGAAGCTAAATATGAAGCCAATATGGACGATATTAAATGAGGCCAAATATGAAGCCAATATGGACGATATTAAATGAGGCCAAATATGAAGCCAATATGGGTAATATTGAGAAGCTAAACATGAATTTTCCACGAAGCACAGAACTAGTAAATTGCATGACCTGAATATTTCCTAGAATTTAATACAAAAATTTCAGTGTAAAATTTAGGTTAAGTACTCTTTCCACACTGAGAGATATACTTTCATGAAGTGTGTACGATATTATTCCGAACAAGGAATACATGTCACAAGTGCGTGTATGGTAGAGTTGTTTTTTCGTCTCATATCCTGACTCAAATTAAGCACAGAAAATTAGCTGATGAAATGGAGTGTACTTTTTATGTAACATGACGAAGATGCTACAATCTCATTATCGACTCAAACGAATCAGTAATCATATAAAATCAGACAAAATCAATAGTCATACGAACTACTAATTTTGAAAAAAAGTGTTTAAGCCGATAATAAAACTATAGCATCATATCCATACTTACACAATGTTTACAAGAATCGGAGGCTCATCAGTCAAAGTGAAGAACATGAATTCCATTTATGCTGAGGAAAACATAACTGTTATTTTTTCAGAGAAAATATGACTGCCATCTTTGCATAGAAGAACATGAGAACGGTCGAGCAGCTTCTAAATGGATAGTAAATAGATAGTAATGAGTGATTTTAACAAAACAAATAACATTTTTATTTAAATGATCGGTAATTATTGAATCTAACACGCGATTGAATGGAAAATTAGTTAATTTTTATCAAAATAAAACTGATATTGCAAATACTTGATTACCAATTATGTACATATAGTATCACATTTCACAGTCATATAAAACGCGCAAAAAAGTGAATCGGCATCATTATTCATTTACGTGGAAATGGTTCACGATTCAAATGATGGTTCGTTTACATTGCGAAAGACCACCCGAAAACACCAGAAGTGTTATGAACTCTACGGTAGTTGATCCCAGTATTTAAATATCTAGTACGAAACCCTGAAGGGAAAAATCACGCTGCAGTGATTAGCACACTTCCAAAAACATGACGCTTACAATACGTACAAGTACAATGTCATTTTTTGTTTTCCAAAATGCTCGTAATAATGCATACAATAACTTTTAAAGAGACGCGAGACAACCTGCTACCTCAAAATTGATGAAATCAGCTGTATTACACGTAGTTCTTCAAGAAAGGCTTGCCATTTTAAAAGTTCATTCACAAGCGCGTTTGTTTTTGTTTCTTGACCTGACTTTGGAAGAGAATGAATTCCTGTACGAATGTAGGTATCGACTCTCGGTCCGAGTTGAAGTACCGATATTTGATGAAATCTTCCAGTTTTTGAAGATGACTTTGCCGCTTTCTAATTACGTCGACGGTTTCGAAACTGAGAAAATTATGTCGTAAGATGTGAAGTTTACACTTTTCAAAACCATGATTATTAATGATTTTCAATGCTAATTTGTGGAGCAGTGATACTTTAGTTGAAAAATGCAATTGAGTAACACTTTGTTGAAGTCCTGATATTACTATCTATAAAAAGGTTGCCTAGTGATCTGATTATGAATAATATTTTACAAAGCAGTGTGTAAAAAGAGTACAGCTACTGAATTAATTAAATCTAATAAAGTGGTTCATCTGGAAACTTCAATAATTGTGCGCAGACATTTAGAAAAATATAATTCAACCTGAAATTTTTATGTAATATCATAAAAAATGTTTCAGTGCTATTTTGAGAAATTGGTCCACACAATTTCTTTTCTGCATTGAAGCACATGCAATGAGACCCAGTCACATCGTTCTAGGGCAAAATAAATGCGTCATGCAAAACTCCCTGATTAGAGTAAAAATTATATACTTTTATAATATCTCCTTTTTTCAAGCAATCGAAAACTTCCAGATCGCAAATGTATTTCTTTCATCGAGTTCCATAAGTGTTAAAAGATTGGAAGCCATCCGCTACATAAAAAGTTAATTTTGATTACCTGACGATCTCCCTTAAAGTTTTGGAAGGTACTCTCAAAGTTCAGGAAAAGAACTCATCATAAATTTTGTAATTTAATTTTGCGATGAATATTTACTTAATTTTCTGTCAGAACAGTAATGCTTAGGAATACATTCAGCAACGGTTTTACCTGAATTTCAGAGAACATATCACTTGGAAATTAGGGATACGTTTGAAATTGAAAAATAAAATTATATCAACTAACTCCACGGTGACTACTAGAAGGACTTAAGTGTCATATACTCATGCGTGCTAAACCATATTTTTTAAATATTTTTTTTATCTCTTGACTTTAAAGCTCTTCCATGAAGCATGGTAATTTTAAAATATTTTCTTTACTATGTCTCAAATAGTATTTTACACGAATGCCCTATATAAATATTTTTTTGTACATTTATTCATGCACATTTTAGAAACTCCCACTGCATCTTGATGTTACAATTATCGACAACTTTGGAGAACAAGAAAATGAATTTAGTTCATTGAAAATTAGTTCTTAAGAATCATTGATATAAATACCATAACGTTCTTTTAGCATATAATTATAAAAGCTAATATTTACGTTAAAACTTAGAAAACCGATTTAATTTAATCTCGGATAATTATCTGAACAGAGAGGACATTTTTTATCAAACAAAATAGTTTTCAAGCAAACTGAGTTTCAGAAATAGTACGGGAACTGGTCTTCATGGTTTCCCGTCTAAATTCTTTTCTTCGCTAATTTATAGAGAACTCAGACGTTAGCTGAAACTAAAATATTTTACTGTAGGCCCAAAATAAGTGACATCCTATCGCAGGGTGGTTTGATGTCAGTTCATTCCTTTAACTAGGTTTGATTCTTTTCCCTCATGATGAAAAGAAATATTAAATGGAAACACTATGTGGATGTGAATGTTGAATAGTGCGTAGTTCAACGTATTTACATATACTTTTGAATCCTAATGAAAAAATTACGCCAGTCAGTTAGACGCTGGTGAGTTTTATGTCTATTTTTTAATTTAACATTTGGTTGCATAGTGCGACTCACAAGTCGGTAGGGACTCATTTTGTTCTACGGGTTTTTCCTTTAATCGTCAGTTTATACGAGAACTTAACGTCAAACAAACTAAAATTACCTGAAACTCAATCCAATGAGTAACTTCAATTTAGTTTTACCTCTATATTCTAAATTTCAATTGTTTCTATTTTTGAATTGTGTCAATATTAGTGACCACACTAGCAAAGAGTTTTCCATTCCTTGTGGAAGCGAAAGTGAGTTTATTACAGGCCTCCTGCAGCTTGTTATTTTGAACATTATATTTTGTATGTACATAAAAGATCTCGCGATTGATAGGCTTGTGAAGCATTTTACTCGCCCATCTGTTCTCACTCAAGCAAAATTAAGCTGTATTCGATGCGTAACCACTTCGTGTTATGGTCAGCCCTGAATTTTTAGTCGTGTCCCGGGTTTTAGCTCAACTAAAATATTTTGTCGCGGTGATCTTTTCTCCCTTGTGGGCTCCATGGCGTAATGGTTAGCTTGATGGGCTCGCGACCGGGACATTCAGAGTTCGATCCTGGTTTAGGCTAGGTATTTCACGCAACCAGGGGGTATTTCCCTTGGAAAAGGAAGCTTAAATCACACATCCCTCACCACGTTAGTAGTTGTAACGTATTGAAAACCCAATGATAAAACGTGTTGGAATTAATAAAGGTTCCTGCTTCGAATCCTCGCAATAGATTCCCGGTCTAACTTTCCCAGACGCTTCCATACGCAGTCTAGGTCGGCAAATTCAATTATCTGTAATTATCGTTCACATTTGGAACAAGTACATATATTACAATGCTTGTTTGCTCCAATGCTGTCAGAATTGATGAATCTAAATTGTATACGTTATTTGATATGTTTATTTCAAGAAAAATCTTCTTCGACTCTGTAATTTTTCAAGCTATAACTTTCTTCGTTTTGTCTAGGAAGCAACGGTCAAGTGTTCTCAAACACAGTCCTCGATTCTCGTCTGCATCATAGTTTAGTTCTCATTCAAACCGAAATTATTAAAATGAACCGAATGTGACCCACTTCTTTTTCATGCGACACTTCCATAGAGATTTTTAACGCCTAAAAGTTTTATTGCTTGTTGCTGATGAATTTTACATCAAGTACATTGATGACGAGCAGCACTTGTCGCTCAATCCTCTGAAAGATATTTCTAACAAGACCAAATAATATCACCGCACGAGTGAAAGAAATTCACATTCGTGAAAACAAGGAAGAATCAATGAAATAAAACGAAAACTGCGCGCTTCCCTCGCGCAGATTTGGATTTTACTTCTAATTTGTACTTAGCTGTAAAAACCCTGTCATTCCCCTCGAAAAAATGAATTCTTTAGCGATATTCTTCGCAGTAATGAGCCTCAATCATAATTAAAATTTAGCCATAACTGCACAGTGTTTTCTTTGCCACATCGTTGACGAGTTTTCCTATTACCCAGGGTAAGGGCATAAAATCTCAATGAATCTTGCCAGCTATTCATGATTGTGCAATGGTTATGCATAACGGAACATAACGTAGTTAAACATAACATAATATAAGATAGTTGTGGATAACGAAACATGACGTAAGTACGTATAACACGACTCATGTGTAGTTTCGAAGTAACACATGAGGCCCCACAAAGGTTGTCGTCACTAAGTTGATTAGTGTAAGTTTAAAATTCAAAAATCAAAAATACGATGTTTGCATCCGGCAGATGTCTGTGTCCATCAGTCCTACTAGATCTCGAATGTTATTTTATAGAGGTTAAAATCATCTCTAATTAGATAAAAAAAATTCATTTTCGTCAAATAATTCAAGTCCCATGTGAATCCCAACATTCAGCCATAAATAAGGAGTGTAAATATTTCATGCAAGTCAAATATTAACCAACGTTGAGCGAACCAATTCGGCCAGCATTATGAAAGGAATCCTCCAAATTTGTTCTTGGTATTCAGCGGTCATATTCCGCGCCATTCAATGCTCCTGTGTTGTGCTTATCTTTTTCATGTAATGCACAATTGAGCTGGGGTTCCGCTCATAGAAGCCTTATGGACAGCCAAGCCATGGTCTTCAATAGGGAAAGATTTTCTAGTTCTTTGAAAAGGCCGCGTCAGCAGCAGCCACACGAGCACGTCAATAACCCGCCTCGCTCACTCAATAAAACGCAGCGAAGTATTCCCCTTATTGAGCAGAATAGAGTCAAGTCCGAACGAATACAAGCTCTGTCCTCTCCTACAAAATATTCTGCCGAGTGTTGCAAAAAACTCGACGAGATCTTGAAACCAGTCCCAGAAGTCACATTTCTGATTAAATATGAAGTTTGTGAACAAATTTATCGAAAGATTATCAATCAATTGACTGGTATTCTACTCAAGTAACAAACTGTGGTAGTGGCTTACTTAGTACGTGTAATGAAAGTCTTCCCTGACGAATGGGAAGTTAGAACATGCAACACCATTCATAGATCTATTTTGCTTCATGCAGCCTAAATTTTAAAGGAAGTCTCAATAAGTCATGAAAGTACTTTTTACGCAGTCTACACGTTTCTCAAATAGAGCGTTGAAGGATCACATAGAGTTCCTGCAAAGAATTTAACGCTTCTCGTGAAGTCCGCATGGGTACGTAGCGAGTCGCTGCTTTAAAAGCATGAATACTAGAGCAAGAGTAATGTATCCCGTCGCCTGTGCTCCGACTTCCAGCTAAAAATGATGAGCTCCTCGTCATATCTCAAAGAGCTTCAGGAGCCGTCTAAGGGCATAAGACTTGAAACTCGGAATGACCTCAAAGGGACGGAGTGTCCTCATCTTTTTCTCCAACTCCATCAGAGCGAAATGCAAATGCTTCTTTAGAGATCCTGGTAAGCAGATTTCCAGTCAATCAGGAATCATAGAAGAAGCTACGCAAGCGAAATTATGGACCTCTTCTATTTCTAATGAAGACGCATCATTAGAGAAACACTGGCGTTTGGTCTAGAAATGCGACGTTTGGCTTTAGCAGCGACGTGCGAGAGATTCCGTCGGCCGGAAACGGTCTGATTGTACAGAGAGTCTTTGACGGAGCCAAAAGCTCGGGTTTGGAGAGCGATTTCGTGATTTGAGAAGTCGTCGGGAACGGTGCTCCCTGGGCAATGTACTTTCACGAATCTGGTTGGCTGTTTTGTGCAAAGCATCGGATATGGTTCGAAATGTGCATGCATACATATCGACTATTCGTGCAACGTTTTTGAAAGCACGCTTGTTTTAAAAAAGGATTCACGTAAACTAAATTCCTGATTATTAGAAAAAAAAATTGAAATTACAGGACTGTAATGTCGGATGAAAAACAGTTCAGAAAACAGTGCTAATGCGGCGTTCCATTCCAGAAATTGTTACAAGGCATTTTATCCATTCGTTTAATTCCAACTAAAGACAATTTCCAGAAGAAAAGAATCAATGGCTTGGCAAATGCTTCAATTATACATAGATGTGCTTCCGCTTTTATTACTGAAATTTTCTATAAGTCCGATTAAGAACTTTGGCCCAGTTGTGAATAAAAAGTGGGGCAAGGAGATCTGCACCAAGAAAAGTCATTACAATTAACTTCACCACATACTACAGCTTAGAGTCAGTAGACTCATCATCAGCGGTATTTATCTGTACCAAATATTCGTGATAGAATAGAAGTTCCTTGAAAATACACGGACTACACCAAGGCAACAAAACTTAGATATAAAAATGGGATACAATAAATCATCGTTCAATCAGTTCTAGTAAAAATGCACTATTCTACATATCGTTAAGTTTAGGTCTTCATTCAAAAATGTATCGTTGCAGTTGGCAAAGCGGAGTCTCTGGAGACTATGCTGATGCGCTTTTACGACGTCACTCCCAGGGGCACGGCCTGCTATAGCTGCGCAGGCCAATGCGGGAACGGCAGTCCTTGCAGCAGGTCGACAACAAGAAGGCACTTGCAGTCGGGGGCCGAGCAGAACGCTCCTTTCTCGAGCTTCTCTTTCTGGTAGCGCTCTCTGCTCTGCTGACTTCTGCAGTCTTAATGCCACTGCGCACTGTCTGCTGCCAGTCAGTGGTGTCCACCGCCGGAGACTCTCAAGTATCTGTCGGGATTTTGCAGGTTTTCGCGTCTCTCTCGCAAACGTCCTTGTACACGAAGGCTGGGTGACTTCGGACCGTGTGCCAGTGGTAACACGGCCGGACATGACCTTCTGGAAGGCAACCGTCCTCTATTCGTCGAGCGTGGCCTAGCCATCGGAGGCAACGTTCACTGACGAGGGCGAACATGCCAGTATCCCGGACGCTTCGGAACGACTGCGCGCAGGATACGGTCTGGCCACTTCATGTCCAGTATGCGCTTACACCACTGTGTGTGGAAAGTGCTAGTGCGACGTTTCTGCGGCATGTAGGTCATCCAGGCTTGACTCCCAATGTAGAAAAACTCTAAAATGAGTGATTTGTAAAAATCAGGGCTCATATGATTAAAAATGCTAAATTGTCAGAGTTCAAAGATGATCCACAAAATTGTCAAAGTTCAAAAATGATCTACAAAATTGTCAGAGTTCAAAGATGGTCCACAAAATTGTCAGGGTTCAAAGATGATCCACAAAATTGTCAAAGTTCAAAGATGATCCACAAAATTGTCAGAGTTCGAAGATGATCCACATCTGTTGGTAGGACGCCAGATTGTTGGCTAAAATGGCTCACGCGAAGGCTTCTAGTTCTATGACAACAACTCGAGAGCCCAGAAATTCTAATAAAAAATGAATGGGACATATACGCAGATGCACACTGTGTAAAACTAACTAAGCAATATTGTCCTTTCAAATGAAAATCTATACCTATTACAAATTAATTAAATATAACAATTTACAATTTTTTGATTGAGAAACCTTTTTTTAGAAATCGTGTGAGTCAATTCGTAATTTTCGGACTGTGGGTCGGAACAAGGCCAACGATGATAAAATTTAGGAGACGTCCAACAATCTGTTGAAATTTACCCACAGCATCTCTGGTCTAAACACTTCGCAACGACAGAATAAGAAATAGGAGTGCATAAAACCAGTGTCAGTAAAACTTTGTTAAAAATGAAACTCTAATTGTCCTACAACATTTCTCGAAACTTTTTGCTTCTCGCAACATAAACATATTTGCCACCAGCAAAAACGTCTGGTCGGAGCCTTGTTCTTTGACCTGTTGCCATATCCTTGTTTTTAATTTCTGCAATAGAAATTTGTTTAAAATTTTTGAAAGCAACAAAATTGCGTTTTTAACGATTTGGTTGCACGTTGGGGGCTTTAACTAAAAAAACAAACAGAATAATTGTTTTTTCAGTATTTCATCTGACGTCTTAAAAATGTCATCAAAAGATATCAGTTCTTACAGCTTCACAAAATAAGATACCGGTTTGTCTAGTGGCAAGCGAAATATAATAGTCTTGCAATTTCTACTTCTACTAACCGCCCAAAATATTTACTCGGCTTCTCATAGGCTTGTGAACGCGTTTGTTTGTTTGTTTTTTGATAACCTGACGTGATAACTTACGGGCCTGTTCAGAAGTCCGATGTTTCCAGAACACAATGAAAGTAAAAAATGCATAGATATGTGTCAACTTCACTTTTTTTAATGAAGTTAACTTCATATCTGCTCCTATAACTTATACCAGCGATCAAACGCATCACGAGCTACCTATCGTAATATCATTTTAAAGTTTTAAATTAGACACAACTGCATTATGCTTTAATCTGACAAAGTATATCGGTTACCAGTGATTGAGTTAAAGGAAGTGAAGTGAAATAGATATTTTCGAATGCACATTCAAAACTGAAACACACTGATAATATCACAGAGATTTCCCTAACCTAAAATTAGTCTAGGAAAAGCGATGTCCTTCAAATGGTTTTGGTTTCAATTGACACGACAAAGTTTCAAAGAATGAATGAGCACCACCGAACAAACGGGAATAATGAATGAGCCCCACGAATAAACGGGAATTCTGTTCTAACGAATTCCTCAATTTTCTGCGATCGACATGGGTGTCCCAGGGGTTTCATTATGCAGTAATTAAATATCAGCCCCATTCTTGGAAACGTATACTATTTAAATTTAATTTAGATAAACGTTAAGCGCTAAATGAGAGCTCTGTAAGTTTTTCATACAGTCTTACCAAATTGAATTCCTAACTAAAAATCAATTGTAAATTTGAGACATATGTGTGATGAGAATCAGATTACTCAGAAGATTTCTTCTTCTTTGAGTTCCACAGAACCACGGTTTCTTAGAGGAATGCATTTATCAATATTTTTCTCATAATTCCGGAGCATGAACTCTTCGAAATTACGAGGATATAATTTGGGATCATATTACGCTAATTCTCGAAAATAATCCTCCATTATCAATTTAGAAGAATTCCATTGTGGACTAGTGAGTTCTTGCGAGAACTTTGTTAATTTCAATTACGTTTCACCTCCATATTCTCTTTTGAAAAAGGCTTGTTTAAAATTTCCCCAAAGCTTTTGGCCTGTCAAGTTCCAGAGTGACACTGTTCTCCGAATCAAATTACTTCCAAAGCTTCCAAAATTCACGCTTCCAAAATTCAATAAAATACGCTGTGCAATAATACTACGCCCAATAATTGTGCAACGAATATAGCAAAACATATCATGTTAATGTAGAATAAAGCGTTCAAAAAATCGCCCAAAAATTTCTAAAACTAGTCCATATAATGAATCCTTTCAGAGTTGCGTCTGTAGGTATGAAAAAAATACTGATCTAACGTATATTAAGTTTACTCATCCAGGTCTAAGTCAAATTTGTCAAGGTAAATATAATCATGTATTACGATGCTCACTCACGTTCTGTATGAATTTCTTCAGGAAATCTGACCTTTCAACTACAATGCAATCTCGGCCAGTTTCCTTTTCAAGCTCCTGTCTTGACAAAACTCAGCATAGGAGCTACTGAAAAACTCAGCTCTGAGTAGAGCTAAATTCAATGACATCTTGCGACTTAAAAATCAAAGTGACACGCACTCTCAACAATGTCAACCTCCGTAAAAAGCTTTGTCGGGAACATCGCTGCAAAAAACGCTCCCGTCGGAAACATTACGCTCGAGCAAGGAAGAAAAACGACTTTCGTCGCTGTGAACAATCTCAGGAAACTGGAGGGATTAACTGCCGGCGCCGGGTCTCTAGGTCGCAGTCTAGCGCCCTCGTAGGCCGCAGGGTCTGTTCCAGAGCCCACTATTGCAGGGATTTCCTAAACATGTAAACTGAACTGGCAATTCAGTTTCCATTTCCAGTCACCTTAGAGAGGTACTCCAATGATATTGAATAAAAGTTAACCGGCAATCGCCCATAAATTCGCATGCTCTTTTGTTCTGTATAAGCAACTTGAAACGAAATGCAACGTCATGCCTCAAAGATCTTCTGTGCTAAAGTGATTCACGCTCTGAAGTGCAGGTTATTTTTAAATCTTCGAATCCGTACAATTTCAACTTCTTACTACAAAAAAAAATTGTGTAAGCAATGTTAGCCCTGGAAATACTGACCAAATGTTCCGAATGTTCTGTTGTGTTTCAAGAACCAGTTTGTCAAATTCTCGATGCAGATGTGAAATATGTGTTTACAACTACCATTTAAAGGTGAAGTGCATAATCGTAAAACTTAAGCTTGTGAATGATGTCATCTCAACACGCTAACTTCCGAACATTTAGATAAGATCGTTGTTTTCATTCAATTGAAATGCATGGTTTTTATTGGAATGATATGTTTTCTGAAACACACAACAGGGCACCTTAAATAAATCCGTTAAAGAAAAGTGTTTCAAGTTTGTTCCGAAGTTCCGTAAAACCAGTAAATCATCCAACTTTAGCAATTTTTTAGATGTAAATTTGACTCAACATTCAGAACGAATTTTTTTGACCCAAAATAATTTTAAGCCCGAAAAAAATTTGTTGAAAGAGTGGATTCCCCTTCAGTTAAGTATTAATTGTACTGTCAGAAATAATTCAATTATCCTAATATTTACATCAGCCGTTATGCACGGACCGGTGGCCCCGTTGAAAAGAGCGAAATATTGTCGGTTGTTAGCGTATTTAGAGCGACATATTTTTTTCGTGCACTGTGGATGCGGTAAAGTAAATCAAGGGATAGCTATTTGCCTGATTAGTCTTATTGACTTGCCGAACGCCCAGCTGTTTGGCTGTGTCAAGCTGCTGTATTGATCTGTGTTTGACTTTTCCCAGCAGTGAAAACAGGAGAAAGCAGTGAAAACAGGAAAACCGATTGCGTAATTCGAAACTGGGAAAAATTCAAGTCGATTTGAAATAAGATACAGGATAGTACGTGGCTACAAATTCCTCAAAAAAATTGAAATTATTAGCCCATCTAATGAATGCATTCAGACATGCGTCAGTAGGCATGAAAACAAAGAAGTTTTCTTCTCCCTGATGCAAAATACTCACCCAATGCATAACCATATTCTAAATAAATCTGACACACAGCAAGAAATATTCTCCGTCTCTTCTGTTTTAACTTTGCCTGTAAATAATTCTTCGTTTTAGTGTCATATCGCTCTCTAATCGACGGCTTATGAGTATTAAATTTATGAATGAGGTACTTAAAAGTATTTATGTAATCTTATTTCATTATCGTGCTATCAAAAATATGTTTACTGTTCCATACCCGTATACGCCATCACTTATTCATAAATAAATGAGTGAACCGTAAGACAACTACACAAAAACCTTTTACTCCGTTTTAATAGAAAAACAATGTGTTGCTAACCTTGGAAAATCAACCCCAAGAAAAATTTTACATGCCAAATGGTCGAAAAAAAATAGTCTAAAAGCCATTTAAAGAGTAAAAAGTTTTGTAAAAGACTTCTCCAAGAACAATTTAATATCCAAAGTAAATACAATTGACTAATCTAAAAACTAAGCCGCACACAAGCCTCCTCAAATTTTATCCAAGCCAAAGTTCAGTCCCGTTTTGCGAGAGCTCAAAACCGACGCAGAATGTTCGGAATTCAACTTTTGGAATTGTCGATTGATGAAGCGAAACTGAGGAGTAAATGTTCTCTCCGGCACGACGCATTTAATCGCCAACTGCGTCGGGATATTTCATCTCTAAAGAGAGAAAATAAAAACCCCTCTGATCCTCGCGAGGAAGTTTGAATTGAAACGATAAATGGGAATTGCAAACCCGTCTCCAGACCAGTGAAAGCCCTCAAATTGTACGAAGTTGCAGGAATCGCATCTGTGATCACCGTCACCGAGGGGAATATTTAACTCACTGGACTTTGTCGGTATTTCTGTTTCGTGCCAGAATTTTCATTGCGCGACTGCGCATTGAAACCCACGCTCGCTTACCCTGTTTTAGAAGTGCTCGTTTGGCCCAATGTGAAATATTTACATGTATCCAGTGTTAGATATTCGTTTACTTCCAATAGTGCGAAAACGTTGCTTCTGATATAGAGTCATGATCGCCTCGATTGACTCGGACTCCTACGATAAATTGAACTTATATTAATTTTATCAAATATTCATTAAAATTCAACGATATTTTTATTTCATACTGCTGCTCAAGGCTACAGACATCCTCAAAGTCGAGTATGAACACAAAAAAGCTCATTTAATGTTCTGAAGAGGACCTGCCACGAAGTCGTATTGAATCGTGCGAAAAATAATACATTAAATATTCTTAATTAACACGACGTGCCGTTATCGCTCAAGGTAGACGTTATGCATATTAATTAGTCACACGATGCGTTAACAATTATGAGACTTACTAAGTATATACTGAAAATGAACGGTATTTTCTGCAACAAACAAACTTAAAATTTTCTACGCTTCTAGTCAGAATTGCATACCCAGTAACTATTTTGTGCCAGTCATATACAATTGATGTATTAGAAACATTCGAGTTCCAAATTATAAAAGAAACTAATACAGAGGGTGGCGAAAACGTCATCATCATTTTGAACATTTATTACTCGACAGCTAATGCAGCTATAACAATGCGTTACATGGGAAATGAAAGACGAAATTTTGAAATGTTATCCTGTACCGATGATACGGATTTGAAGCATATTCTGAAATCAAAATTTACACAATTATCAAATCCCAAAAATGCAGAAAGAAACAAATACCAACGAGCAAAGATAGTGGAAAGTTATTTCTCTCGCAATAGACCGTAAGTGGCCGTACAGAGAGACTTCGTATTCTTAAGAACATTCAATCAACAAAGGCATTCCAAACATTGCAGTGTTGCAAGGATTTCAAGATTCAGGGATTTCTGCTCAACAGGACACAGGAAATGCTATGGCAGACAAAGATCGGTACGAAATACATGTGTAATTCAACGTGTTTCATTGAGTGTTGTAGCAGATTTAAAAACGTCCATTAGGCAACGTTCTAGTCAACTGGGAATTTCACGAAGATCATTGAAACGTATTCTAAAAAAAGGCTTAAACTGTTTTTATGCATAATTCAAGTAACACACTTGTTGGAGTCAGACCGTCGACAAAGAAAGAACTTGGCACGTGTATTTCTATAGCGGACGAATGATGAGACTTTTACCTCACATCTAATCATGTCTGATTAGGCCGTTTTCATATCAGTGGGCATTTTAATAAACAAGAGTACCGATTCCGGTGTGATGAAAACGCTAAGATAATCCATAAGCAGCCACTTCATGCACAGAAGATTACCGTCCGGTGTGACATAACCAACGCAAAAATCGGTGGTTTGTACTTTTTCGAGAATATCTATGGTGCAACCGTGTCAATAAAAGGAGACAACTTCAGACAAATGATGAAGGAATGTTTATTGCCACAACTATAAGATTTGACCATGTAGAATTTGTGGTTCCAACAAGATAGAGCGACACCGCATGCAGCAAGAGAAACCTTGAAAATACTCAGAGCTGCTTTTCCTGGTCGTTCTATTTCACGTTTTAGTGACGTATCATGGCCACCATAATCTCCTGATTTAACTCCTGCAGATTTTTTTCTACGGGGATACCTTAAAAGAGAGGGTTACATCAATATGCCTAATACTCCCCATGAGTTAAAACTAACATCATCGAATAAATAAACAGAATAAGTCCAAATATTTTGGAGAAAGCTTTAGAAAATACTGTACGTAGAATACCCTTGATCTTAACTTATAATGGAGAACATTTAGGTATCATATTCAAAAAATAAAACTTCAAGGTTTTTTCTTTCGCTTCATTTGAAACCTATTTTTATAGCTGTATTATTTCCTGTATATTAAATGTTCAAAATGTTGAAATAATTTTCCGCCACACTGTACTGGGCGTCCTATAAAACACCGAGCCTTCTCAAGCGCGGTTGCCTTTATTACTAATACCATCAGGCATAAAAATATCATAACCATTTAATCCCAAAGAGATTTAATGGACACCCCCAAATGCAGCTTACAAAGAACCAGCGAGGTTTCGTCCTGAATTGTTACACCGAAACGAGAAGTTACAAGCTGGTGAAAGAGAGATTTGAAGAACCCTTCTCCGAAAGAACGTCTTCTTCGAAGAGAACGATTCACGACACAGTGCGGTCATTTAATCAAGTTGGTACCGTACCTAACTTAAAGAAAGGCAATAGTGGAAGATCAAAAATAATTAATCAGAAATGAAGACAACATTGCTAAAGTGAGACAAATAATTGAAGACAACCCCTACGTTTCTTGCAGTAAAAATCTTACAAATTTATCAAAATTGTCATTTTCGCGCACTGTCCAGGACCTACAATTCTATCCTTATAAAATTGTCATTCAGGAGATGCTTCTATATGCAGATCTTCCATGACGTCTGGCATTTTGTCAATGGTTTTTGAATCGACCAGCGCGATTTCTCAGATGTCTAGTAGTAGGCGACGAGGCAGCTCTTCATATGCAGGGAGAAAAAAATTACAGGCATTATTCTTCAAAGAAATTTCCTCCAGAAAATGTTGTTTTTAATGTTACATCAAGTTTAGTGTAGGTGTCTGTATGAGCTGGTCTGTGTGGCAATGGAACGGTGATCTCACGAATATTCTACGAAAGCAATCTTTCTGGTTTATATTAACTACAGTTACTAGCAGAAAAAATAATTCCAGAACTCGTAACAAGCTCAGGTGATCAGTTCAACGAAATTTGGTGAATACACGATGGAGCACCTTATCATCGGAGTACTGATGTTAAAAATTATTTGCAAAGCGTCTTTTCAGGGTGAATAATGGTAATAGGATTTGAGCTAGATTGGCCATCTGGACACAACAAATTTTAGTCCCCCCACAAAATTTAGATGAGGTAAAACACCGTATTACTGCTGAAGTTGGCTTGGTAAAGAACGATCCATTTATGATACGACAGGTAATGCAGAAGATGAGTGATAAATGTCAGAAATATCTCGACGCGGAGGGCCGACAAGTCAAATAGTATCTTATGGTCCGGTTTATTTTATTAACCCTGGAATGCACCGTGCATCATAAATGATACAAACTAACAATTTGATGGAATAACCGGAAGTCTCGCCTTGTATCATATATGATACGACTAGTAATTTAGTTAATTAAATGGAAGATTTTTCAATTTAATTTGAACTATGGGCTTACTGGCTTATTACAATGTAGAATTGCCCTCAAAATATTTTTTTATCCTTTAGATAGAAGCGGGCATTTAAGGATTAAAATATCATTTCTCAAAACATGACGCGTCTTGTAATTTGTTTGCAGTCGAAGACAAATTTCTACATCAAACTAAAAAAAAGAACATCAAAATCGGTTAATAAGCTAGCATATTATACACTTTCAAAAAGAGAGTTCGATTTCTTGTGGGACACCCAGGCAAACCGCATAGGCTCATGGCGAAACGGATGAAAATAGTAAGTAAGGAACAAGCAGAATTTTTGTATGATATTTCTGCTGGTCTCTACCTACCAGACCTCTTGCAACGCATAAAATCTTCAATGCTCGTCCTAATGGAACTTGATGCGCCCTCTGCAGGTTTGTATCGAGTTTTCATCACTGCCACTCTGATGACTCTGGGAATTAATATACCAGAAATTATGCGTCTCGCCCTACCTTGTGAGATATGGAAAAGAGTCAGCGATCATATCGACTAGAGTAGTGGGTCTGACATCAATGAAAATCGTTCCGGATTTTCGAAGACTCTTCATAGCCCGAGTCAGTCGTAAAATGTATAAGATTTATGGACGCTTAGAAAAATATTGCCGACCTTTTCAAGAAACTGTACGTTGGTACTTGGAAATCGAAATTATAAGAATAAATTTTAACGTTTGCATTTCCTATGGTTCTGATATATACATTAACTACCTAAATATAAGACCATCAGCGTAGCAGAAGAGTTTGTTTAATAAGATGTCAGAGTAAAAGAAAATATGTTCACATTAGCCGTAAGCCTTTGCTGAACATCTTCATTATTGGGTTCCAAAAATGTAATTTTGGGATCATCAATTCAAAAATTACATAGTAAGACCACACGAGTCTTAACTTTCTACTCTGGAATTGCGGTTGCCCTAGATTACCAAAAATTAACTCTTATATTAACCTTACGCATAAATTCGCAGTGTTCAGTGCGTGGAATGCCCGACAAACCCTCAATTTAGCAGCTATAAATTGATGGCGAGCGCTAGAGGACGACTAAATAAAAATGCCAAAACCAAGTTCTAGAGCTGTGATAGCTTACTTTCCTAAGACCAAATATCATTAATTTGTTTAATGTAAGACTTGGAAGCTGCAAGTCGTAATCAGACAAGTTTTTAGGGCTGTCATTTGCGGAAGGTAAGACATTAGCCGAAAACCCATATACCAGGGAAAATAGAAGGTGTCTGTTCAACCTTTTAGGAGATTAGTGCAGGGACGCCTGAAGCATAGCTTCTCGGTGGACTTCACCGGTTATTAAGCCGAAAATACTGTGCTGGTTTACGCCAAAACGGAGCACCTCTTCCAGGTCATTGACCATTTGAAATCAACGTAAACGCAAAGGTTAGGTAAAAATGCATAAAAAACAAGAAATCTAAAATAGCAGTCCAAATAAAGGATTATAATGTGGCACAGATATTGTTTGAATGTTTTTAACATCCATTATGTCAGAGTAATGCAATTACCTTCTCAATTTTACGCAAAGCCTTGCATTTTTCCCCTGAAAATTCATGGAATTGTTTTCGCAAAATTTCAAAGAAAATCAGAGAAGCCTACTTCAAAACATATTCTCCCCGGGACAACATCAGGGCGAAAAAATAATTTGGGAACCTATTTTATGTAGCGAAGTAATTTATGTATCAGAAGCAAAGTTACTCTAGTGCTGAAAATGCACTCCCTTAAAATCGAAACTCGTGTCAATCTAACGGCCTTAAACAAGTTTAATGGAAATAAAAATTAGTTGCTCCATTCTTACGTTCACTCCCCCCCAGACACACATCAAAAAAAGGTGAATGAACCACTTGGCTCGTTCCTTTAGCCATTTTCTTCTAAACTTTAATCGGTCACATGAATCCTAAGCTGTTGAGGGTGCTAATTAAGTCCTTTAAGAAGAGGATGAGGACTTGCGTGCTCTTACAACACTTGTGACGCAAATAATAAGCCAGGCTTGGAAGTCAATTGCAAAATTTAAAATTTAAACTTTTAACTGTACAGGTGAACTTACACTTGGCATCAAGACTTGCATTGGGAATAATGATGCTGGATAATACGGAATAGTGTTAGAATGAGTTTCATGCTACCAGACAATAGGTATTTTTCGCGATAGGAATCTGTATAGATTGTGAAAGTAAATTGTTTCGTGGATAGAAATTTAATTAGTATGAATATATACAAGAGACTCAAACTCGGAAAGAAAAAAATGGTGAAAGATATTGCTATGCGTGCAAGGTAAACTAACAACATACAAAGAACATCATCACTATTTGTGTTGAATAAAAACAATATTTACTCTGGGAATAATTAGTTTTTAGAAGACATATGTATGTACTAGAAGCATACAACATTTAGACATTTCATTGGCGCAGCACTGTTATAAACTTATTATCTCTCAAAGGATGGATTTACCAGCAGTCTTTCAGAAACTTACTAAGCAACGTTCCCCTGATATTTCTTAACTTTATGTCATGCCGTTTTCGCCCATAACTTTTAGTGAATGTCTATGACCTGAGTTGCAAAATTTTAATAAGTAAAAATCTCTACAACTATTACGTAGCATCAGTGACCTCGGCTTGCATGCTTGACAGGAAATAAGATAGCATAAAAATACCAATCAGTAAGGAAGAGCCCATCGCATTCAAGCGAATCTGAAAACCAGGTAAGTTCAGGCATTTCGTCGACATCCAAAAATACTTTCTGATGAAGTCAAGCTGGAGAACCTGATGTCTTTCGTCATTCAGAATATAGTACCTAAATTTGTCCAGCTTATTTTTAAATGAGGGATTTTTGTTCGAAGACCCCAGAGTTACCAGCCTAAATGACGTCTACCTAGTGCGGGCATCTGCACTCATTTGTGTTTAATTGACAGCGCAGAACCACGGATCCCCACTCGTCGAGGCGTTCAAATGGCTGAACGTGCTTGGGACTGTGACGTGATAGCGATACCACGGGCTTTTCACCTCCTTTAACCAAAAATAGCTCACTCAAAAATTAATAAACTTACACTTCCATACGCACGTCGAAAGTATCTGAGCCTCGTTGGAGGGTTTTACTCTCCTTTATGTGTAATTCATAGAGAAGCCGTGGATTTCACATCTCTAGCACGTCTAAATGACTATCCAAAAGTGATCATGTTTATAATGAGCTCGCTTTTCCGCCTGCGTGTCCGTTACTCACTGAGATCGGTTATTCATGCAATTACAGAAGAATGTCCAACATAGTCTCAGATTAACTTTTTCGCCACCCTCATCGATAAATGGATAAAATAATTAACAAAAACACTTAGTGACCAAAGTCATAGATTTTCTAGCTTAACAGTTTTACTGCAGTTGGTTACAACAGCAATACACGTCCCTAGGTCCCCATGACGTGCCTCGCCTACTCGCTCTGCACCTACTCACCCAAGGCCCCTGCACCGCCCTTCCAGAAGCCTACTCACCCTGCACCTGCTCACCCAAGCCCCCCTGCACCGTCATTCCATCAACCTACTCACCCCGCACCTACTCACCCAAGGCCCCTGCACCGCCATTCCATAAATCTACTCACCCTGCACCTACTCACCCAAGGCCCCTGTAACATCATTCCATAAATCTACTCACCCTGCACCTACTCACCCATGGCCCCTGCACCGCCATTCCATAAATCTACTCACCCTGCACCTACTCACCCGAGGCTCTGCAGCGCCATTCCATAAAGCGTGAACCATATTGACCACAGAACGTCGCTGCTCATTGCTCGCAGTCTTGACTTACGACTCCTTCAGTAACAAACGAGAAGAAAATCCCCAGAGGTTTTCTGTGCCATTTGGGAGCTTACGAACCGCAGGTCTCAATTATTGGGAGCGGAGGCTTGATGCAATTACTTGGCGACAGCACGGTATTTGCTGCCGCTATAGTTGAGAACTGGAACGTAGCTCTTCTTCAAATAATGCTGGAGAAATGTTGGAGAAAACAGTTCGCAGGAGGGCTTAAAGATTAGTGAACTTAGTCCTTGTTCAACATACAACATTAGAGAATTGAGCTCAAATTGATAGCGGTTTGAGAGAACTCGATTATTTTATTTTTAAACAGCTTTTGAGAACTTTACCCTATTTCTCAAACCATGAAATAAAATAGAAAACAAAAATGAAACAGAAAACGCATGATTGAAGGCTGGTCATTTTCCTGTTAAAAGAGTCATCGAGCATAATTCTTTGGAAAACTCCCAATGAGGTCAAAGATACTAGCTTCAAATGCAATTCCAAAATACGTTTATGTTTCAAAATGAAAAAAAGAAGAAAAAAGCCGGACCGAGAAAAATCATATATTAAAGCGAAGTCGCCCTTCTTCGTATTTTGAAACTCTTTGCTGCTCCTAACCTAAACTTGTTCGAACGTTTATGTTTTCTAAAGTCTTTAAAATTAAGCGGTTTTTCATTTGATATTTTAAGAGCTGCGTTTTTTCAATTTAGTTAAAATTGAGATTTTCGTCACATTATTACAACTAAGCTGCTCGTGACCTTTGGGAATCTGCGCAGTTCTTCTGCAGTTCACCATTCTTTTATTTTGTTATCAATTCAGGATAGCCATCAGCGAAACTTATTGCAAAGTACTATTGGAATATTATTTGAAATATTATTTAATCAACGTTTCAAGCTCTGACCGGTAACAATAAATGGCGGCTTCGTACCACCGTGATACGTGCGCCCTTCGAATTCCCCAGAGTATCAACTTTTTGAATTTATATGCTATTAAAAATCTAGAATGCTCGTTGGTTTGTTTTTGCATGTTTTACATGAAATATGCCATAATTGTAACTATTTTAATCCCGAATAATTCTGACAACTGGGATGGTTCCTGTCGAAGAAACTGCATTCTGAAGTCATAACATAAAGATCAGCATTGTGGATATGAGCTGCTTTAAAATTGTGATTGTCACCGCATAGTTTTAGTTTCCATTTAGCACTCATGACGAGAGAACACTTTTATTGAAGTAGAAAAAACCTCAGAAGTCGAGTTTATGGTCCCGCAAATCACTGCCAACGGAACCGTAAAAAAACGGGTACTGAAGAATGAAGCTGCACATAATAATGAAAACCGCCAAGCAGGACCGAGCTCAGTTACATTAATAAGAACCGAAACAAAAGAACGAGCAGCCATCCGCCTGCATCGACAAAGAGACAAATGAAAAGAATTGAGATTTTAACTTCTCGCCTATCAGCACATTTAACTTAATAACAGTCATGGACAGTATAGTAACGTTTAAAAATTAAAAAGTCGGATAGAAAATATTCTAAATTTAATTTTTCGGATAGCTCATCACTGTGGCTGAGACATTTATTATAAACGAGAGCGAGCACATGTCTTCAGACAGTGATCAGGTATTTTGATGGTAAGATATCAAGTTATGGACAATGTGTGCAAACGTATCTAGTGAAGACAACCGTACTGTAGTCGAGCAGTGAACGAATATTTTATTTCAAACGTTCTTACCAGACACTTGAAACAATACCACGGAAGATGCATCGTCAAAAACTTTCTACAGCGAGATTGTAATAATATAATATTTGGAAGCGAAATCAATGCATTGAAAATCAATAAAATCTTTTCCGACCCCAGACTCAGGACGAGAGGCTGAGATCTGTGAAAGTCTTTGATAATCCCTTATTTTGCGCCAGTGATCCGCACCCAGGCTCAAAATTAATTTCTTTCTCATCAGTGCTGCAGCACGCGAAATTATTCATCGGTTAAATAAAAACGTGGAATTTAATGCGGGACTTGGTAGGCCTGAAGGAAAATTGTTTTACATCACATGAGAGGTAATTAAATTTGTATAAAATATGGACAATTTGTAAAATTTGCAATACAAATTCAACCTAGAATTACAACACATAAAGGTTACATTTTTACAAGGTACAATATGTACAATTATTAAGTTTGTATACAATATTTATACCATGTGCTCGGAAGGAAAAAAGAATTGCATTTTTTCTAGTTCCGGAAACTAACAAACGTGATATTAAACGACGAACAAATTTCAATACTCAATCAAATTTTTCTAGCTGTGCTAAATCAAGGCAGACTAAACCTGTCATTTTTTATTCGTATCTAACTTAGAAACCAAAAATCTATGAATCTCAAAGTTACGATTCAATGAATTGTACCTCACATTGTGCCAAACCATGCATTGCTGCTGACAGTCATACCCGAAATTTGCTTGAAATTTGCTTGAAATTTGCTCGAAATTTGCTTACAAGGCAATGTGTAAAAGGTGTATATTTGATCCCACGTAAGAACTACTCACATCACAACAATAGAAAACATTGAAATACAGCAGTGCAATTGAAAACAAATCATGTCTCAAGGATCGTCAACAAAGTGAGTAGGGAAGGCCCGAGCGGAAACTGGCCATAACTGTTGGGTGCCTCAAGACAAGCAGATTTTTGCGCAAAAATAAGAAATGTATCTAAGGCTCGCTATCTCCTCATCTCACACGGCGAAGTTGACTCAGAAAATCGTGGTTTGGTGATGGGTAATTTTCCTTCACCTAGGCCGTAATAAAAGGCATTATGTTCCTAAATTACCTCGAGAACAGCGGCGTCGCCAATTTTCCGAACACCGAAAATGTGGACAAAAATTCCATGAATATTCAATCAGACGCTCGTCTGAACTCCCTCGCGAGGCCCGGGATGTGAATGCATAAGTTATTTTTGGCCGGGCTTCAGATAATCAAAAATGCATAGAAAGTGTGGGCCCTGTTCTAGGGATTATCTTAACCATTTCTTCCGAAGAGATAGGGAGTCTTAGGAAATAACTTGGAAGGATATGTGCCGTCATCGGAATCGTGTACAGCACGTTATGGAGTAGCTCTGTTGCAAGGGTTGAGGTTTGGAGAAGATTTATTGTCTCAAATTCCAGCGGCTGTTGCTATTTTGTGAAAGTGAACGAAACGACTTTGGCTGAGGGTTGTGTAAATGTAGCATACTATTCTAGTTACCGTAATAATGAAGTAACTACGAAACAACAGAAGTATACTTTACCAAAGAAAATTTTTAGAACACAAGGGTATGCCTTGAACCTTTAACACGCTTTGAGAAGCAATAAGCTTCTCAACATATTTTCGAATAAGTACCACTTTCGGTTACAACCTAAATTATATATAAGAAGAATTTTGTATTTTAGAATACTTTTTCGAAAAGCTTTGTTTACATTAAAATATTTCTTCTAATCCTGTGCTATCATCAGCGACTCATTGCTAGAGTTATGCGCAAAAGGTTTCACAATCATTGAGCTCTACGTCAACTTTCGATGCACAAGAAGTAAGGGAAGCATTTACTCGGCAAGCGTGCCACAATTTGCAATATTTGTTAAACAGTGAATTTTTAAATTTCCACTGGCGTGTGTTTGTAAAAATGAGTCCTTCGATGAATTCACTCATACATGTAAATTTTTAGTTTCAGTCATTTCAAATAGACGATATCTACTTTTTAGAGCTTCTGTAAGTCTACAAAAAGAGTACACATATCCAGGGTAAGTTTCCAATAGACATTCTCTTAATGTTTGAAATTTTTTTTGTGCGAGCCCCTTGTTGTATCCTAACTTTTGTTTAAAATTTTAAAATAAAAGTCTGACGGATTTATAAACGTAACTAGGAAAAAAATGCTTCTGTTATATTATCACCAACCCCCTTGACGCTTAATTTCTTGAATGAACAAGATGTGTCGCACAAAATACACTAACGTTTCTTTTCATTAATAGCGACGTTTTTTTAACTTTGTATTTTCAAAAAACAACCTACAGAATCTAAGAAGTTAATATCAACCTGAAGATTCCCTCGGAGCCTAAATACGGACAACTCGATCATTTCCTGTTGGTGAAGTTCATTAAACGAGTCAGAAAAAGGAGGCGACAATCTAAGGGTTTTAAGTGCGTGTTAGATCCATCACTGTCGGACTTCCATTACTGGGCTTCGGAAAAAAGACCAAAGGCGTTAGGGCCTTTTGTGCAGAGTCCACGAGCCAGTCAGAAAGCGACTCGGAAGAAAGAAGGTGACTCGTGTTGACTTAAGTGACAAGCACCTCCAGAGAGTGTCTGGACTATTGAAAAGCCGAGCATACTTGTGTCGCCGGTGACAGAAGCCTCTAAATCTCGACATTTCTTGGGCGTCTGTGAAGTGAGAGTCTCAGAACACTACCAAGCATTCGTGGGCTAGAGTAGAAGTCTTTTCTATTCTCCTCCGAGATGCTTACCCAGAATTTAGCAGAGTGGCAGCGCTTTTATGAGAGTGCAGCTGAAACTTATCTTTGGCAACGGTATAGCTCTGTGGACATCAATGGATTATTGCTCCTTTGAGTAAGAGTGCCATCACGCAACGTAAGTTCTTGTAAGAATATGTGTTAAAGTTTCACTTATTAATTCGTGTGTATGAGTCGATAACACATATGTTCCAAGCCTTCAATTGGTTGATAAACGAGGGCTTTTATACATGTATAGCTAAAACAGTGTTATGGAAGAGGCGTGTAATTTGCTGGTAGTTTTAACAATTTTGTAGGCAGGATTTATTATTTGTCCTCAGTTCCCACGATGTTTAAGGTACGGAGACACACAACGAGCACGCGGACTTTGCAAAGGAACAAAGAATCGATGAGTTGCGATGAGATAAATATCTTCCTTTTTTTAATCTAAACTTATGAGTAACCTGAATTTGGGTTATATTACTCAGTTAGAACTCAATTTGCCATTATTTTAAGTAGCTTTTCCCCTCACTGAGATGGAAAGGAATAATAAAGTTTAGAAGAATACATGAATAAATCGCCTCTTCGCTTTTTCATAGTTCTAGTCCCGACCGGTGAGAATTGTGTCTATCATCTCTTCAGATGAAATATGATGAATGTAGGAAGTACGTCCAAATTACATCTAAAGAACACCGTCGCAGTGGTTTTCAGGGGCTCACAATATCGCCTTGCCAGCAAGAAGAAAAAATCAGAGTGTCTCTAGCTGCCCTCCTCTCCATCATCGCATCAGCTCTCAGAGATTCATCAAAAAACGACACTTGAAATATATTTCTCGTTTATCTATAATCATGATGCAAAGCCGTCATTAATCTATGGACTCTACGATTTTAACTACGATGTACCGCAAAGTACAGCTCTGGTACTGCGTAAGTTTTGAATATTTATGTTTCGAAAAGATATAGAAAAAATTCATTTGTGAAACAAGCATAGGTTTGCACTATGGTAATTGAAAAACTTCATTCATTTCAAAATAGTAATTTTCCTACTTGAAATTACGCTTTATGGAGCTATTTTAAACTTAAAATTAGCGAAATGTCAATAAAGTTTGTTTTAATATATGTGTAACGTTTCTAATGATATTTCATTCAAATGATGACGGTCCACGTTTAGCTGTACAACCATCGTAAAAGTCTCAAGGTATCGTTAAGTATATTATGAAAAGAACAATTTTAAATTCAAAATACAATATAAGCCCTTCCAGTACGTCAATGATATTTTCCTTACAATGTTAGACCTAGTTTTTATTTTTTCAGTTCATCTCAAACATTTTGTTCATTCTAACATAGTTCATAGTTCTCATAGTTCATTTAAACATAGTTCATAGTTCATTCTTTTATTAAAACAATGATGAAAGCGCAAATATAGATGAACCTTAACTCAAATTTGTCAACGGGTTTTCTTTTTTCGTTTGCTGTTAAAATTCCTCCCACCGAGCAACTTCGTTTCAAAAAGATGATGGAATTCCACTGATTGCTATTAAGGAACGGGCGGCGTACGGACCCGAGGTAACGCTATTTTCCGTCGCACTTCTCAAGTTCTTTTTAGAAGTTTGCGTCCAGTTGAAAATTCCGGGGCCTCACTGCACCCCTGCTCCTTGCAAACCTGGTCCAAGTCCACGAAATTCTCAAAGAAATTAAATACATATAATTTTCTCAAATAAATTTTCAGTTTTTACTGGTTCTTGCGGTCTTCCTTGGAAAATCCGATAGATTTTGATTAAGCTCATGTCCAGTTTTGAAACACAAATAAAATGAAGGGTCTGGTCCTTTCTGAATTTTTATGATGTTCCCTCAAATAAATCAATATTTATAATTTCTTTCTCTAGGAATTCGAAGCGCGTCCATTTTCCTGAGAAAAACTTCATTTCCTATCTGACGAAAACGACCTCTCACTAAATTCCGTGACCGCTCATAAAGAAGCTCGAACGTCGCTCATACTCTTTTGTCTAACTTCTTTATTTTGTAATTTCATTTCACGGAATTTCGAGAGTATCGTAGATTACAGAGAAGTCTACTTCAGCGAAGAATTCTTCGAGAAATTTAGGCATCACAGCTAAAATTTCCCTTTGAAATATAGTTCCGTTCTCTTTGAAAATTGACTTGAGCAGCCGACTCAATGTTTTGGGAAGGTCTGTTTGTGAAGCTCAGCTGTTCATGCGGTTCTGCCATTCACCACATAAAGCGCTAGATCGGTTTCATCAAAGTACCGGTCTAAAGTCGTCTACCACGTACATAAAGCGCTAGATAGGTTCCATTAAGCAACAACTCTACGAGTATAGTCCTCCTTTGCATGGAGTGGTGTCAACTACAGCGAGCTTCAAATAGCATGGAAAATATTTATCGTAAAAAGCAAAAAAACTTGTTATAAGAAGCAAATATGAAAATAAAGCGGCGGTTAGCTGGAATCGATCTGGCGATCTACGCGGGCGACGACTGCAAATTTTGCAATGCCTGTGGCAGACCCCAGCAACTGATAACATATTTGATGCTTCCGACTTAAAATTGTTTAATGTAATACTGTATATTAAGCTTTTTCCAATGTATAAGTGACACTTGCAATGATATTAATGAAGAGCTAAACCTGACTCATATAATTTGAATCCATTTACAAATTTTATTTCCACCAAATCATTCACGTCATTTTCCTTCATTAATTGCTGCACTTGGTGTCATCGCGGGGGTTACGTGATGGAGCATATTAATTCATTTTACAACAGTTTACCTTCTAGTGCAGGGGGCTGAGCTTCATGCAGGCAAAATATGCCATGGCCGTCATTAGAACTGTGAATTACGAAAACGTCGATTGAAGGGTTTACACAGCGTATCATGAATACAGTAACTAAATTAATTTTTAGACATTTCAAATGAATATGGTGATAATATTAAATCATCGAGCATCGGCGACGGCGACCCATATTTGAATGGAAGGCCAATTTAGTGACGCTAATAAAGGGGCCGATCCTGCCACCACAAGTAGGTCAAGAGACCCCCGGGCCAGAGCAGTGGTTAGCTGACCCCAATAGCCCCATGGAAGCCGCAGCACAGGAGAACAATGGAGAATGATCTGGAAGCTCGTGGCATTTGGAATAAAAAGGGTCTCTGGCAGAGTTCAGGAACAGTACGCAGAGAGCGCGACGCGCGATCGAACGAGGCACTCGCGAGACGGTAACGCGTGTACTCGAAGAAGAAGACCCACGACGGCGAGCGAGCGTAACAACGAGTTGATAGCGATTCTTTCCGAGGGAGCTAGACGCGTCGTGTCGCTAATTGTCAATTGTAAACTCGAGTCCTTGTTAATCTGCTCGTTTACCCACCTAACAACTCGTGCCAAGCACTGAACGTTCTGAGCTCAGGCCTTTTAGTCAGAATTGACTAAGCAATGCATATATAAGGCATTGGAATTCTGTTCACGCTTGTAAGAGCTGCCACAGTGTCTCCGGGAGACGCCTGTGGGTTGGTCGATGTAACGGGTTGTTCGTTGGCTTGTAACCTCCTGAAGTTCCCAAGGACGTATTCGCATTTGTTTTTAATTTATTCCAAGAGCGAGACAGTTGTATTAATTAACCCCTCAGAGCATATAAAAACCCGTGCCTAAGACCACTCGAAATCACACTACCAGTAAAGTAAATAAGTAATTAATAATTAGTATTCATTTCATCATAAGAAAAATAGACACACTAACCCTCATTTTATTCACTGGTACTTAAAAGTAGGTTTAATTTTGAGAATAGGCGGAATGTTTTTTAACTGTTGGCAAAATGTATTGTGAGACATCAATGTGTCTGATAACGCTTTATTTTATTGGTTAATCTTTTAACCCATTTAGCAAAACTTAATCAATTTAAATTAAGGTTAACTTAATCAAATATCCGGTGGCGATATATGTGAGCTTCGGCAACTGAAATTATAGATAACTATAATTATAGATGCTTTAGCAGACGAGTCAGACTGCGTGATAGCCTAACCGTCAGTACCCATCAAGTCTGAGCGAAACGTTATACCCTAAATCAACTGTTAAAAGTCGAGACGCCAAATCCCGAACACCGCACGAAAAGCATTTTTTCGTGGTCTTTACATGGGTTTGCAGCAGCCGACGCAAGCGCGAGTGCGCGTATCCTCTATTTGTTATAGAAGCAGGAAAGCGGTTCATTGCAATATGGCTGCTAATGGAAATGTTCATAGGAGACATCAAAAATCATTTCGTTAATTAATGTTCAAGTTCATGGTGCGGTGAAACTCTAGCGAAGTTGCGTAGCAAATTCACGGACACCCAATCTACAGAAATGCAACATGTCGAAGTTCTCCTATCATCATCAGGCTGACACAATACAGATGAAACTTCAGTCACATTCACCAAACTGTAAAAAGTGCGATATCTAAATTCGAGACTATTCGTAAACTTGAGCGAGTATGGCACACAAGCTGTAATTTATAATACAATGCAACACATGTTTACAGCATGACTTACACAAACAAAATGGAGGACTACCGCAATTGTTCCAATGATCTGCTGTACGTTTCTATTAAATAATTTTAAAGCAAAAGGGTCAATAGTGTTTTCATTAAGGACACCTATGAACTTACGAGTAATATCCCACCATAATTTGAATATATTCTTTCTTATTAACCTTGTATAAAATTGAGGCATTTGTATATAATTCACCCTTAGTGGATTTTGAAACTATATTAAATACGTATATGAATAAAAATAGAACTTTGATACTTATGAACATTTAATTGCTGTTTAAGAGTCATTCTAGTCATGCGAATGTAATTATTATTGAGATACAAACATTCTCACCCATTACATTTAAGCTGGCAAATCAAATTGGCCGTCGAGATCGCGGTCTACTGACGATGACATAATGCTTCTTAAAAAGATATTTTATTCGATGGTATTACGAAAATATCATCAACACACTGGCAATACAAAACGGTTTATCTGGTGTAGCGTTCAAAACTAAGGCTTCTAGACAGCGCATATGAAAACTAGCAAACTCAGGCCCTAAGGGCCCACGTTTGTTGATATTTTTGTTGAGGTAGATGTCATTGATCAGTTGGGGATGTTAAGTAATTCGATGATGGAAAGTTCGGTTATGAGGTTTGCTGGTGAAATTAGCGTGCAGGGTAAATTGTTGTTTTTGGATGTGTTGGTCGAGACTTCAGGGGCTCATTTGAGAGTTATGCACACGAAACCTTCCCATGAGTGTTAAAGCACATTGAAATTGAGCGATATGGTGAGGTTGACAGATTTTAGAAGAAATAGTACGTTAATGGTATTAATGGGCCAACTGAACTTGTACTTTCTGGGTTAAAATTTTACGACTGAGTAAAATTATTCCTTTCAGTATTGGAAAAATTCTTGATTGCATGAGGCCCAAATACATAACATTTGTGCGTACTAACACCATCGCTAGACAAAACTGCGTACCATAACTAAATAGTTGAAGAGGGTACATCAAGACACACCTCGGCTTAACAGAAAAAGCCCATTTGCTTTAATGAAAAAACACATATATCACGCGAAATTTGCATGGCTTCTCATCATCTTAATCGCAATTACAAGTTCTGAATATTAAACCTTTTTATTATGGTCAAAATGCGCATTATTAGTACCCCTGTGGAGTTAGTTTCCATCATTTCACGGCTGTTTTTCTTCGCGAGCGCTTGAAACTTGCGCATTTGAGCCCTCATTAGAGTGTCTATTAACAATTTTTAGCGCTCACAATTCTGAAGTTGTCAGTTGGAGTAAAACTCGAGCTATTTTTAATTATTCTCCCAGTCTTCGAAGTCGGACGCAAGAAACGGCTCACGTCTGGAGCTGAAAGCAAGTTAAAGCAAGCCCACCTAAAAATATGAGCGAAGTTCTGAGCCTGAATTCAATTTCCAGGAATTTTGAGAAGTCATAAGAGAATCTTGAACGAAGAAGCCCTCGGTTACGACTCCTGTGAAGCCTGCCTCCATGATGGATTGCGCAGAATAAATGAACTCAAGCACCGCAAGGCTCCTTTTTTAAATTTAACTAACAACATGCCTTTTTGAGTTTATTTCGTCGTGATGTTGCATGAGCAACTTCATGTTCACAATTCGCTTGAGTTGGCTCAGAGTTACGTGTGATGCTCTGCAGGCCGTAACACTGACGAGTGCCTTCCTTATTAACAGAGGGATCAGTAGTGATGGTTCCTCAAGATGAGAAATTGAAATTGTTACGATAAATTTGAAACACTGAAGCCGTTGTGTAATAACTATCAAAAAAGAGCTGAAGCATTCCAAAAAAGGAATGAAGCAAGTTCGAGAACAGCGATGGAAAGCGTCAGTAGGAAACAAGCCGATGGTGCAAGTTGGTGCGAGCCGATAGTGCCAGTCGAGTTGTGGAAGTGGAATGCCTCCGCTTCCCAAGTTTGGGAGCAGCCAAATGACAGTGCAATGGAAGAATGTAAGTGGACTCCTAACTCAGAGTTTTAATACAGCTTCGTGTTTAGCTGTATGTAGATGTCAATGGGGTGGGTTAGCATAACTTACATCGTGAACAAAAGTAAAGTCACCCTGAAGGCTGGCCTTTCTTTTTATTGCGGCAGCCAGAAGTGACATCCCCTTGCAATACTAGCAATAAATTTTCAGATAAAAGAATAACTTCGTCCCGAAAAGTACTTGAATCATTAAAATTTCACGCACGTTTACTCTCTCAGTTCGCCATGATACGAGAGCGGTGTACCTCAGTGGTTCTTTTTTTTGTAGCCCGTTCGGCATAGTGATAATCTGAACAACTTTCTTAAAAGATTACGACAGTTTGAAAATTTAATAATACCATCTAATTTACTGGGCTTGGGTAGACGTCTCACCCAAACTATGTACATCGTTTAATTTAGCTCACCCCACAGTAATTTGCTTATGGGCCAATGACAAGTTCCGAGACGTCCCTTGCCCTGATATAATACCGGCATCATCACTCTCTGATCTTTGTGTTGGAGCCATGAAAATAATCTAACCTTGAGGCTTGTTAAGGCGTTCATTTTTTGAAGCTGAGAGCGCGTCGTGGATATTATGGTGATTTCATAAGCGATTCTGAGATGTTAGTATTATTTGTTACTTTTCTTCAGAAGCTTGTAAATTAATATCTACATTTGTTCAAGAAGTAACTCTTCGGGCGAGTATTTTAATATGATTTATACCTCTACAACATATGATAAAAAATTTAAAGCTGGAAGATATACTGAAGTGAAAATTAAGTTTGAGACAATGGCACCAATTGAGACCTAAATATAGTAGATGATCTAGCAGTTTAGAAAGAAAAACGAGTTTTTTCAAGACCGAAGCGCGGGTCTGCAAACAGTTCGATGAAATCGCCCCAACTTAAGCAGAATCCTATTTCGAAGTTTCCTACACTCCGCGCCTTGGCAGGATTTCGTTTTCATTCACGTATGTTATGGAAAATGAGCAATTTTTAAGTGCTCATGTCAATTACACATTGATGAGCAAGGGTTACTCGTCGGATTTCTGCTCACATTCACATCAAATCTATAGATGCAGCTAATTCATTTCTTCTTCCCAAGGCGCTGTAATATGTTTACATTAGTGAATATACTTCAGCATAAGAACCTGAATGAAAAAATAGAACAAAGTCAACATGTTTCTAAGCGTTACTAAACCTGAGTTCACATGTCACTATTTAAGTTCAGGATCATCTAACACATTTTTCGCTATGCAAGCTCCAGATGGTAAAGAAATGTTCGCAGCTCTCTGTCAACTCCTTCGTAATGTCAACTCTGTCAACTCTTCCTAAATGTCAACTCTGTCAACTCTTTCTTAATGTCAATTCTGTCAACTCGTTCTTAATGACTAGGAAAACCAAAAAGCTGTTTCAGAACTCGGCGAAAAATGTCCGCTGCGTGCGCGTCCCAGAAATGCTTAATTACTTCAAGTTCACCTTCCGCGTCAAATTTCACGGAACTTCTCGCCTAGCTTTCCGTAGGATAATTTATTGTCAGATTATCTATTCAAATGAGATACAGGGAACACGGCCGAGTTCAGTCGGGTTTTAGAATCTTTCCTACCCCCGTCAGGAAACTGTAATCTATTTAATGATTATGCTAGGAATTGAAATAAAAATTTAACAGCGTAGATCAGCCTTTTATGCTTTGGTGAGATGAGCTGATGAATTTTCGCACATCTAAACTGATACGGAAAATAATATTCAAGCAGAGTAATTTTTCACTGGGAGAGACTCGTTAAAATTCCGCGGAGCTAAACTAGTACTAGAAGTTAATTACTGTGGGAATAAATTAAGGTTGGCTAATTAGGTTGATTAAAGTGTGAGATAATTAAGCCAGGACCGGGAGTTAGATTCTATGAAAAGCCTGTTGCAATGGCTGACGGAATCGATTCAGCTGCTATTCGTGCGTAATTAAACTACACCGAGAGATGAAACATTACAGCATGTTGCATTTAAGCCAGGGGGGGGGGATCTGAAACTCGTGGCATGATATCTGCAGAGGGTAAATTATATCTCTTAGGATTTTAACCTCACTTGAAAAGATTAAAGTCACTCGAAACCTCAAGCCATAGTTAAGGTTGTTGACGTCATGGATGTCACTCGGAATGTGAATTTGATGAGCATGTCTGAGTTACACTGAAATTTGTCCGAAAAATTTTCATCCAAAGACTGAGAATCAAAATATACTCAACTTTGCGCAATATTATTCGACGCATGCGTAATTCTAATAGTGCTTAATTTGACAATATGCAACTGTACGTAACATTATATAATACCTTAGTGAATCAGTTCGTAGCGTATGCTCCTTTCGATGCATCCAAAACTTCTCTTTTGAGAGTAAACAACTTCCTAATGTAGTCAAATACTCGTATGTCTTGTGTATAGATATCAGTTGGTAATTTGTATTCAAGCAATTTTGCTTAGGTACGCATTTGCACTTAATTGTGCATTCTATTATGCGTACCTAGAATTAAAAAATAAGCAGCTTGTGTGCACAAATCATCTTGCTTGCAGGCATGCGTACACTACTGCAGCGATGTAAAGTTCGCGGAGAGTTTTCTAATCATAAACCCAACCCTTCTCTCAATTATAATGATTCTTTTGCAGAATTCAACGCTTTAAATAAATGTTGACGCTTTCAGCTATTGCATCAATGTTTCGGCGTGTTTTATACATTTATGTTATCATATTTCGATTTTTATCGGCTGTAATGTGCCTTTTTGTATATTTGTGAAGATTTTGTTTGTGTTAATTATAAACAATGTTAAACTAGATTACTCTAAAGTACAATTTCAATTATTATAATACGACCATGTTTTTAGCTGTCTTAATGTTAGGCTTTTTAATTCAAATAATGCAATGGCCAAACCTCATCAGTGCTCGAGCTTCGTTCTGAAGACTACACAAGTGTTGTAACAAAGGCCAAGATTTTGGCTGGCTACACTTCAAAAAAATCACCTTTATCTTGGGTAGAAGAAAACTACTTCCTGGAGCACGGAAAATATTCGCGGAGGGAAAATTTAGGAACATTTAATTGGGCAGAAGCAATGTTCACGTGATTGCCTATTCTCGATAATCATCTAAATGCGGCTTATCTGAAGGCGTGGGCCCAGTTGAAACCTTCCTCTCCTTTGTAAGTCAAGCAACCTATTTGCCGAGAGCACCTCGCCAGGCACAATCAGGGGCAAACGCTCATTCCTGAATGCTAGAATCCCTCCCAATTTCGATCTCGGCCTTGCACACAAACACTCCGGGCTCCCTAGCCCATAGCCTTAAATATTGTCCTGGCAATTACCATTAATATTCCTCGGAGTGTGTATGGAGTTTGGCATCAGGTCGGTTGGTTGTTTACGTGAAATGAACGTAGTTACGAAGAGTACTTCATTTCATGTTTGTTCGTGTTTTAAATTTTACGCGTACACGTGTTGATGAAAAGTCAATGTACAAACAATAATATAAAGCTCGACACCGTCAAGCACATTCACAGTTAGAGGATTATTCTTGGTAATAAAATTTTTCTTATCATAGTCAGAATTTGAATACTTCAATTTAGTTTGTGCCGTGACATTCATCATGTATTCATGTAAATTTGGACACAACGTAAGGCCTCACCTGTTAGGAACGATCTGCGCCTCAGAATTGGACCGAATATCCTTGTCCCATCCGGCCAAGCAATCCAATTCTGCATCACTAATTCCATTAAGTGATGAACTCGACTAAGAGTGAACCCTTGGCAGGGCGAGGGCCTCTCTCGCCATTGAGATCTGAGCAGTTTTGGAGCAGTCAAATGACAGTGCACTGGATAAATGTAAGTGGACTTAAAACTCACAAGTTTACTAGCTACAGCTACGTGTCCAGCTGGATGTAGATGTCAACAACAAAACGGTAATGTTCTCGTTGCTTTTCTTTTGTAGAATTTATGTCCTTTAGAGCACTGTTACCTCCTTTTGCCGAGTTGACTTAGCAAATACATTGGGAAGAAATAAAGAAATAGCTCTCTGAGTACACCTTCCCTGCTGAGTGATAATCGCCGTAGCGAGAAGAGTTCCACACCAACTGTGAGCTCAGCTGAAAACTTCCAATACGAAACTTGGTCTTCCATTTATAGCGCAGAAATCGCTATGCAGGAGCAAAACAGCGAAAGGAGATAAACGTCATAACTGTAAGTACTGAATACGGGATTCAAACGTTGCTAAAAAATCAAGATCAGCGACTTTTTAATTAGATTTCTTATCTAGTTGCAGTATTGTTGCACGCATGATTTTTGAGTCAGAACAGCGTTTATTGCGCATATTTGACTTGAATCGTAAGAATACATTTTTGCGTAAATAAAGAGTAAGGGCAATAGCGTGCGGTTTTCCCTGAGGGATTTCTCTAAGTTCTATAGAGTGCTTAGTTGCAATGCTTTCACTGCACCAAAAAATACGCTCGCTGTCGCACTTCACAATTTTGAATATTTATGACACGACAACCGATATATTTATGAAAATGCGTTACATAGTAATTAGAAAAAAATCTGAAGTTTCCTCCTGTATCAATGATGCTGATTTGAAGCATATTTTGTACTCAAAATTTACACAAATATCATATCCCAAAAATTCCAAAATACAGCTAGGGCCAACGAGCAAAGATAAAAGTCAGTTTTTTCTTTTGCGTTGGATAGTTGGTTGCAGTACAAAGAGACTTAGTAAGAATATTTAATTAACAAAGACCTTCCATACATTGCACTGTTGCATTGATTTCAAGGTTCTGAGATTTCGGCTCAACAGCAGACAAAGAACGTTCTGGCAGACCGAGATAACCACGAAATTCATGCGTAATTCATTGTGTTGCATCAGATTTAAAACGTCGACTAGGCAACATTCCAGTCAACTAGGAATTTCACGATCATTGCTACGCGCTCTAACAAAAAAATTAAAACTGTCCCAGGATAAAAATCAAGTAACACAATTGTTAAGATTTATAGACAATCACCGAAGAAAGTACTTCGCACGTGCATTTTCATGGCGGAAGAGTGATGAGACTTTTGCCTCACACCTAATCATATCCGATGAGGCCCATTTCCATATCAGTTAACATTTTACAAACAAAACTGCCGATTCTGGTGCGATGAAAACCCTAGGATAATCCATGAGCAGCCACATCATGCACAGAAAGTTACCGTTTGACGTGGTATAAGTAGTTCAAATATCATTGGTCTATAGTTCTTCGAGGATGTTGATGGTGCAACCGTGACATTGAAAGGAGAAAACTACAAACAAATGATATAGGAATATTTATTGACTCAGCTGGAAGATTTGGACATGCAGAATTTGTGGTTCCAACAAGATGAGGCGACCCCACACACAGCAAAAGAAACCATGGCAATCCTCAGAGATACCTTTCCTGGTCGTTTCATTTCACGCTTTGGTGACGTACCATGGCAACCACGGTCTCCTGATCTTAACCTTGTAGATTTTTTCCTACACGGATATCTTAAAAGAATGGTTTACATCAATCCTCTTCAAGAGTTGAAAAACTACATCATCGAAGAAATCAGTAGAATGACTCCAAATATTTGAGAAAAAATCATGGTAAATATTGTATGTAAAATACGTTTGTGTTTAAATAATAATGAAGAACATCTGAATAATATCATAGTTAAATACTAAAACTTCAAGATTTCCTCCTTCATTCGTATGCAACCTATGTTATAGCTGTATTAGTTGTTGTGCAATAAATGTTCATCACGGTGCTGACTTTTGCTCATGAATTGAGCTTCTGTCGCTTTCTTCTTAATTGAACTGCTTACTGTTGTAGTAGATAACTTGCTCATTTAATGGAATTTACTGATGGCTGAAATAAAAATTTAACTTCAATGTAATTTCGGTCCCAATCTTACATCATGAGAAATAATTTGAGGACGTGCCAAGAATATATCATTCATGTTTAGAATCAAGCATAGGATTCCTACAGATGGAAATGCATCCATACTCCTGCCTGATATGTGACCCCGGAAATGCCTTAGGTTCCCACCTCATGTGTTTCAAGGCAATGATCTGAGCCCTTGCTTGAAATATACATATACACAAAGAAATTTTCATGAAGTCCTGTCTGATGTGTAGCTAGCAAATGCTGTGATGTGAGGCCCCGATACTTAAATGCGCTTTTAATTTTAAATGCGTATTGAAAAATCATAATTTTAATTTTAGATGAACTAGCCACTAGCAGGAATGACATGCAAAGCATTTTATCCACGTGTTAATAAAATTCAAGCATTGTCGGATGAAGTTAAATATTATTAGTATATTTTAACTAATAATATTTGATTAGTTTTCAACAGAAGGACGTTTTGAGTTGATACTTGAGTGGTGACGTTAGCTCCAGGGGCTGTTTGTTTCGAGGGCAAATGACATCCGTTGCAAGGATTTCAGATGTTAACATCATCTCAAGTTTCAGGGCTGATGATAACTCTAATCTTCTAAATCTATTTCAATTCTTCTAAGCAAGTTCAAAGTAATTTCTATTAACCAGCGAGGACCCAAATACTGTCAATGTCATTTATGCCATTTTCATTGCAGTGAAAAATATACTTCTAGTTCAACCAAAATCATAATCATCAAAATTTTTCACGAGCGTCAAATTTTTGCTCATATCATATTAGCGATGCATAATTACTTTCGTACTGAAGAAATATTTTCAATTCACTCCTCGAGGAGCTGACAAGCCTTTCCTCAAAGCTGTCGCTATAAAACCTAAGATCTTCCAATATAATTGAATTTCCTGTCTCTTACTGAAGACGACGAATCCCAGCTGTTTCATATCAATTTCAATCAATGAAGATGACAACGAATCCCCAAAGGCAGACTCCAATTCCGTCCGAGGCAGGCCGGATGGAGCAGACTGGGTGACTGCGACCGCAGCTTTAGTGGAGAGGCTGTTCAGGGCTGGAATTCTGGCGAATGCGACGATAGAAAGCTCCATGTCGGTATGTTCCATATTCAAGAAGCACAATGAACTGCGTTCCTCATAAAGGGGATCGAAAGACGGCCGAAATTCTGGTCATTCATTTCGGGCGGTGATGCTATAGAGACATTGAATGTGATGCATCTTCAACTTTATAAACGATGAAGTTACTGGAAATCGATAGTCTCTTCACGGAATTCTCGCCATCGCGTTCCATATTCAAAGAGATAGAGGCAGGGCTTCCCGTGTTCCAATTGGAAACGGTCTTCTCTGTTTATTGTAAACTGGGAATGGTTACGGGTAATTTTTTTAGAAATTCCAAAGAGATCGATATCGTCTGTTATCATGAACCGTTACATGGCTTTTGTACGGCACAATGACTAAAATTAAGCACTTACAGAAGGTGCAAGAACAGTGATGACTCACAAATTTAGACCTCTGCTGTCGATGTGTACATATGTATTCCCTCTTATAGGAGCGCATTCGTTTCTTGATGAAATAAGTTAATTCATGTACCTTTCAAAAGATTTTCAATTTTACCTTTTGCTTAGGGGGAAACATTTTACGGCAGGGGTAGGACGTTTTGCCCTAAGCCGTCTAACTGAAAGCTGCCGTGCTCACAAGGAACCCTACGCTCCTTTTCTGTGCGGCTGACACCAAGGAGTACCAGCAGAGGCTGTAGAATATGCCACGATATAAAACAAGAGGTCTGTAGTCACACGCTTTCTCCACGACCTCCTCAATGAGGAACCGATGTCGGAATACTCCATTTAGACGACAGGGTTGCAGCCGCGGTCATTGGAATAACAATGAGAGATTTTGACAGGCTCTAGAATATTGGGTGCAGAGCTGATACACACACGAGCTGAAGATCCTATCATGCCTTAAAATATCGGGTGCAGTGCACGTGTTCAGAAGGGTCACTTTGACGATATCAGCACCAAAATATTGGAAGTCGTGCGAGCGTACTTATAGGCTTTCGAGCAGCACAGCACAGAATGGTAAGCCGTGTGATGTTCAAAAAGATTTCGGAAATTTGTTTTTTCAGGCAAGTGGATCTTCTTTTTGTGCTGAAGATTTAGAGATTAATTCGGTGAAGCTCCAGAAAGTTGGGGCATTTCGATTCACAGGCTAGGAACCCAAACTTCAAAATATTTCAAGCATTTCGGTTAACAAACAAGGAAACTGTCAGGTTCCAGATATTGGGTGCATATTGACTTATAGACCAGAAGACTTTGTGCAAGGAATATTGGTTGCATTGTGGTTTACAGAGTAGGATACCTTGTTAAGCTCAAGGATATCAGGTGGACTTCGGCTTACAGACCATTTCTTTCTAGCCTTATGCCATAGTATCTATGCTTTGTATAACTCACTCAAATTTTGGCATCGCAAGGGTAGATATCGCCACCTGATAGTTAACTATCGACAGCGGTTCGAAAAATTTAGACCGGCGTAGGAGCCCCGGTTAGGCTCTAAAATTTGCGTTAGAAGGACTTCGGTTTCCTTATTAAAGAAGCTTTCTGTGCTCGGAGGCACCGAGTTGGATGGGATTCAGAACATCGGGTAAATTCTGCTCTACCGACGAGGACCTCCTGTCGGGCTGCACATGTATGTACCGTGCTCAGATTTGTACACCGCCGCACCCAGGTCGAATAATTAGAGCAGCGCCCAAGGTATGGCTTTGCTGATTCCCTTTATTCGTGCCTTCTAGCTTGAAGAAACCTAAGAAATTTAGACACCTTTTGAAAAGGGAAACATTTTTCCTATGAAAATGTATACCTTGTAAATAATTTGCGAATGATAGTTGGTACATCTGAATAATGTTGTTGTCCAACTCTGGACACCTTATTTTTGCATTGTTATAAGTGGGAATTTATCTTAAAATATAAAATTGCCGGTTGCATTTTTAGGGATGATTTGAAGAACTTCTACAGGGAAAATAAAACTTTTCCCAGAAGAATTTCTTCAAATCATCCCTGTAAGTCTAAGTACATAATTCATGAGTTTCTTATGACAAATATTCACTGTTCTGATGAATTTTAATTCTAACAACATAATTTTCAACGCTTCACAAATAAAATGAGAAAAAAATGCGTTGAAGATATGCAGTGTCCTTTAAATATCCATCAGTTGCAAAGGCAATATTTCACTGTCTCGTCATCCATCGGAAATTCTGCGCCGGGCCAAACCGTGATCATACCCGCAGCTCTCACGAACACTTTCTTGTGAAGGATCCCGAAATGGTGAAGAGTTGCGCATGTGTTCTTTGACCCTAAAGTAAGACCTCTTTCAAGAATTACAGTCGTTAGACTACAACAGTTCAAACCTAAACTGCAACTAATAATTTCGTTCGAAAATAAGGTGAATATCCACACTTAGGCCTACAATGTGGACGCCTGCTTTCACAGTATTTCGTTGATTTAAAAAGTAAGTTGGTCCTTTTAGAGTTAAGGAAGCCCTCCAAATTTATACTCAGTTCTAGAGTAACTCACAAAAAAGTTCACCAATTTGGGTAATAAGATATTTTTGAGCAGATAAAATTCTGCTGTACTCATCATGGCTGCGCATTCATTTGGTGTATGACCTTTACCTTGTATGACCTATCTACAAAATTTAAATGGCTTAGAACGCTTTATATCAATTGTTGATGTGTATTTATTTCCAGGCTGTATGTTTGTGCAAGTTTTCTGTAAAAGCAGCGCTACATGAAAACTTCAAACGGGAAAGAACGAAAATTATGTTCACCGCGGAATTATAGCTCCGAAAAACTGGGGCAGCTTCCTGAAAGACTCACGAGTGGTGTTGAACTGCTCAAAAGCTAGGGAAGAACTAAATTTCATCTTAGAATTATTTATTAAGACTTCCATCTTCATTATGAAACCTGAGTGTCATACAGTTTATTAATTGATTCGTCACTCATGTATTGTATATAGAGAAAAGGCCTTATTGAAAATTAATTTCAATTCTCCAGCGAGCAATAGTAATCGAGAATATAAGAATCAGAGAATAAAAATAATAATTCACCGTTTGAAATACCGCGTAAAAATTATACATAGTTGCAAGCACTTGAGCTTGAAAATTAGACTGATGCAAGTTTTATAGGAATGAAAAGATGAGCTGTCTCAGAGATTTTACAGCCTCATTTATACACTAGCTGAAGTAGAACTGGTTGACTTCTACGTTCTAAATTAAATTTCCCCCTTAAGTTTCCCGGTCATTTAAGCAAGAGTCGTCTCCGGGGGCGTCAAAAATGTACAATCGCTGGAGCTCAGAACGTTCAACACGTGTATTCTCTGCCATAGATCCCTGAACGTACATTTAACTAAAAATAACTAGCACTTATACAATTACAGAACAACAAGTTTAATAGCTCGAAAACTTGGGAGGGAAATTTAATTAATAATCCAAAAGAATTCAAGTAAATTTACCCTCAACGTGGATAAAAATAAATCTGGCAGTCAAGCCTTCTAATAAATAATACACTAGTATACGCACCACAACTAAAATAACGGAATTTACCATAGTTTATTCTTAAAATGAATAGAATTTTTTCAGTGAAGCTGCTGTTCATCGTTACCTTTGAAGTCAACTATTCGTAAACAAACTACTATAACCAAATTACTGTCATTTCGTATGCTATGAAATAAAAGATATGCATGTAAGTTTGTTTTAGATTACATTAATTTACGATGCGAAATTCAGTATCCTATGTGTAGAAAACTTTATTTAAAATTGTTTCGAACTTTACTAAATGACCGCGCTTATGAGCGATGTCACAGCTCGTTTTCAAGGCGTACAATTTTAATACCGAATGACTAAAAGCTGAAATTAGCGTATTTATGATACAGGAGATTTTGTTTTATACAGTACATTAATAATTTACTCCAGATTATGGGTCCTATCTGCATACCAGCGCCGCTTGCAGTAATGTTCACTGTGGTGGCAAGCGAGAAGTGCTACAGAAAAAAATGATACCGGGGGTTCTACAGAAAAACGTACCGCATTTTGATTGGACATTACTTGAAAACTATTATTCATATTTCAGGTCTGTAAAAACTAGTTTTTAGAGCAGCCCTTTTCTATCAACTTGAAAATTTTCACTGAATTTCCTGGTACAGTATTATTTCACTGATGTTTTCAGTGGAGACTGTTTAAAATATGTTTGGGCATGGGTGTTAAAATTGTTTAAAATCAAGAGTGAAAGGAAACAAAATTCAATCAAGTTAGAAATCTAAAAAATCTCGGTAAAAGTGAATGACCTTTCTAGGTTTCTTTTCAGTTTTAGGAGCTAATTTTTTCTACGTAGCTTCCATTTCTATTAAAGCAAATTCGAAACTTTGCTCGCTTTGGTTTCACTAGTTTCTCGTTTATGTATGGATTTTCTTTCAGAAAATGTACATATTGTGTGATCTTTTTCCACTACTTGTTGATATTTTGTGTAAAGTAGAGTACACTTTATTTTTCAAATAACCCAATAAAAAGTCAAAAGAGGTATATCAGGGTAGCGCGGAGGCCACTCGATATCATGATTCAAAACTACAATGCGATGGTGAAAAAGCGCTGCCAAATAATCTCGAACAATGCACCTCCGATGAGCAGTTAGAAGCCGTCTCGAAGCCATCATATTCTATTGGATCGATGGCCGTAAACGATTTGGAGAGCTGGGATTGTCCTTTCATTGATCTTATTCAGATGAATATATCCAGTCAACTTTTCGTCGTAAAAAAGGATCAATAACGGAACCGTTCCCGCACATTCAAAGCCAAAGGGTTCTTCCCGACAGATGCTGATATCGAAGTTGAATTGTGATGTATTGCTTTGGGGCGCATATTGTCTGACATTGCGGCTTTTGACTCTGCCATTGGCTGCGTCCTCGTCCATCACAACTTCACTTAAAAAACCACCCTGGTGTATGAAGAAGCCTGTTTGCAAATTCTCTACTGCGAAGGAGTTTAGTTTCGAGGAGTTGATGTCTGAATTGAATCTTAAAGAAATACCATTTCAAATCTTTCTTAAAAATGCAGTTGAATGTAGATTTCGTTAACTGTGAGTTTTCCTTCTGGCTGTTACGTAGATATTTTGTCGAAGTATTATTCGAACATTTTCAACATTTTCTTCAGTTCTCACATTTATCCGTATCCCAGAACGGCCATTGTTTAGATTAAGACTCGTTCCTTCTTATTCGTACTTCCAGACATTTAGCCAAATGTCACGCCTACTTGGTGATCGCCTGTGAGGACAGCACCCGGTGAATAGATCTTGCACATGCTTGATACTTCTAATCCACTAAAATTTTTTAACTACTAACACTCGTTGCTCTTGTGTTAACTACAAAATAAAGAGCGGTACGTGACAAAATTGAAGCAGAAGAATCTTGAAGAAATCTTGTAAAAAAAAATTAAAGTCTTGTAGAATCTTATACATGTAGGTGGTACCATAGATACATGATGATTCCACCTCAGACTTTCAATTATTACCTCTTTTGTGGTCAATTAAATCATTTTTGTTTCCATTCAACTTTTGATTTCAAATAATTTGAACACCCCTTCGCAGACATATGTTAAATTATTTCCAGTTAAAAATCAATGAACTAGTACCGTTCTAGAAAATTTAATAAAAATGTCAATATTGATAGCAAAAAGTTGGGCTAACAATTTATTCAAAAAAAGCTTAAATGTGAATGAAATAAAATCAAAGTGCTGTATACTGTTTATGAGACCTTCTGTATATATTTGCATAAGAGGAAAAGTTGAATAACTCTCAGGTTCCACAGCTGATAGGACTTTTAACTTCAAATTTCTTCTGAGGTTTGTAATTATTAATGCACCGGTGTTTTTTAAAGAACGTCATGTTGGTCTTTATTCAGGACGAGCGAAATCGACCTCAAACCTCGTATCACACTTGCAAACGCACATGTTTAAAACTTTTCTAGTTACAGGGAAATGTTGGGGCGGGCATCCAAGGACAGTTGGAAGGCATTCTCATCCCGTGCCTTCTCGTAGCATGACTACGTACATACACTCTCGGACCCTCGTGTTTTTGGATGATCCCGAACAGCCCCTTGTTTCCTCTGAATGAGATGGCCGGTTATTTCCATATGTTGGAAAATTTTTGAAAAATTGTCCGCCTGTTTATGGCTCGTCCATCTCCTGTACGAGTAAGCTTTCGGTTATCACAAAACCATCTCCAGGTGAAAGACATCTAAGATTCAATTTTTAAAATGGCCATAAGTTTAGAAATTTCGATTCTGGATACGGGACATAGAGATGCGTTTAATAGTATGGAGAAGGCACTTAGAAGGAAAAAGTCCGTAGACCTCGAGTGGTCCCATAAATTTGGCTTAATATGAAAATCAAAGCAAATTCTGGTGTCCTAGGGTCCAAGTCCTGGTAATGATTAACAACTTAGAAATTTTCGGCATGAATGAGATGGTGAAATTCTAGTACATGGTTCCAAATTTTGATATGCACTAGAGTACCACTTAATTTTCTACTTCTGTAGGAAACATCCGAATCTTGAGTTACTCTGATCTTTAATCGCTTCTCGATTTCACCTGTACGAGTATAAGCCACAGGGCACTGTCCCCATTGGCATAGATAAATAACATAAGAGGTAGGTACTGGAAAGAGCATGTCTTTAAAAGGAAAATAATGTTGAATAGAGTTAAAGGACGTGAAAGTTAACCTGACTTGAAGCTGCGAGTAGAATCTACATATTTACACTGTACGAAAGTTTTCTACTAGTTCGAAAGGTACTAAGACCACAAAACGATAAATTAATATGTACGGCGTTTCGTTCGGCAATTGATATTTTGGGCTTTACATTATAAATACTTTCCGATACGTTGCAAAACTGCTTTTCAATGAATTTGTTCGGGAAAAGTTAACCGCTAAATATTTTTTTTAGGAATGTCAATTATGCAGCGAAAGATTCGATAAAAGGACAAATTTTAAATTCTATTTTGGCCAAACAAGTAATCAGATTAAATTTGTATGCAGTAGTTAAAAAAATCAAACTTCATTCCCAGGTTAGTGAACGTTTTCTTTTCGTAAACTAAAGTTTGGAAATAAGTTGATGTTTACTTCACTTCTACTTCACAATAGTTTAATAGATTATTTCTTCAATTTCGGAAGGGAACTTAATATCAAGATGTTTATCATTGAGGTATTTAGGACATTAAAAAACATGAGTCACATCTCGAAACAGGACGAAGGTGTCATCAATATATCTTCTGTACCAGTCTTTCATTCAATATAGGGCAGTCATTCAGCCATCTTCATTCATGGTGGCATAAGAAGATGTTTGCCAACGTGGGTCTGAGTAGGTTCTCCGTGTAAATGCATAAATGCAATACGGCAATAATCATAATAGAGGGATTATTTATTTTCCTCTCCATTTTATTATTACGTTTAGTATGTTACTAACCTAAGGCTAAGAAGAATAGTCATAGAAGAATTGCCTGTAACGTTACAGTCGTCATGCGTACTATTCCCAAAACCTGTTTAGTTTGAACTTAAGTTTAAGTTAAGTGGCTAACAGTGACTAAATATAAGCTCTGTCTCAGCAATTTCAAAACATTTAAGAACATTTTAGAAACATTTATTTACCACAAGTAATTTACATCAGATAACGGTTTACAATCAAACGAGGAATGACGGAGATCCGGGATTAGGTTATATATACCACATGGGGGGCCCGAATAAGCTACATGGCTTCTAGAGCAACCTATATAGAAATGAAGGCATACAATTTACAGTGCATCAATGATTAATAACATAAAAGGCTTAAGGTTACACTAAGGTATGTAAGTTACAAGAACTGAATGAGTTGGTTAATTGAAATTTTAGGACCAAAGTAGTTGTAGTTGCAGTGGTAGTGAAAGCAGCGCTTCAGAAACTCAGT
>VOMN01068433.1:0-19151 GCA_014899125.1 Orchestia grillus | reverse complement strand
CGTTGAGCCAAACCATTTCTATACCTTCGCACGTTTCATTTGTTAGAAGTTTAGATGCTATGTAAACGTCTCCTACGAAAATGAATGATCCGCTGCCTTTGTTAGTTTTGACGCCATCATCTCGATACAAAGTGTAATTTAGAATATTAAAATACGAGCTTTGTGTGCGTGTGTCGAACAACGTTTCAGAGACACATAAAATATCTAGTACTATCCTAACGTAAATTCACCTAATAATTCTATTTTAATGCACGGTTTAACAATTATTTTATAGGTAAGCGAGCTTAAAGATTATCCCACTGTATAATAATAGCCCAGTGGTGCTTGCTTGGTCCGTCCGTCCGTCTCTCTATAATGCTCTTAAGGATTAAGATACGAGAAAATTTCCTGGTTTGTATTTCTAACTAATCAATGAGACTGTCAGAGAAGGTAGTCCGTATCAGTGATATTGTAAAAGACGATATTTCATGACAGACTTACCGTGAATAAGAGGGCATCTTAAGAAATTAAAACTATTTGTCCCGCTGTTTCTGGTGGGGCGCGCCTATATAAGAGCAAAAGTTGAATGACTCTCACGTTGCATAGTTGAAATGGAATTTAATTTTAAATTTCTTCTCAGAATTTATGTTTACAAAAGTACCGAGCTTTCGACCAACGTCACGTTGGTCTTCAATCAGGGCAAACGAAATAACCAAAAGAATATTACATCCCAGTACCTTTGACCTCAAACCTCGTACCACATACATATATGAACGCACAAGCTAATTTAGAATTTTTCTCATTTTTGGAAAATACTTAGATGAAACATCCAAAGACCGGTTGAAGGCATTTTTGCCCTGTGCCTTTGTGTTGAGAGACTTTATACACTTTCGGGCCCTTGTGTTGCTTTGATGGTCCAGACCAGCCACTTGTCCCCACCGCGGGTATGGCCGGTCAAGTCCGTTGATTGGAAATTTCTGGACAAATTGTCCCGTCGGTTGATGGCTAGTTCGCGTTCCCGTAACCGTTTCCTCATTTTTTATCATTTTCTCGATGTAGGCACTTAGGCAGTCCTTACATGTTGCTTGGTAAACGACGCCGGTATTTTCCAAATTTGATTGTTTGTCTTTCGCTTTGCTCAAGACACTACGTATGATATTGGTTGGTTTATTGGCTAACTTTATTTCATACGGGCTCAATATCCTGGAGCATCTTTTTGATACTCCTTTGATGTAAGGGACGCTAATGAAATATTCTTCAGTGTCTGGCGTGCGAGCTTGGCGATTTTGGACGAATTAATTAATTAATCGTTTGTTTCTTATAACCATTTGCATAAGATCTTGCATAATTTATTTACATATGTAAATTTGCATATAGATAAATAGATTTTGCTAAAAGAGGAGGAAGAGGAAGGTTTGCTATGTTCTTGGGTTTCAACTTCTCAGAAATGGGTTCCTTAGCTGGGGTATTAAAAAGGACCAGCACGGCTACAGTAAGCTGCTAGATGATCAATTTCTGCCATTTGCATCATATCTGAACGAAGAAAGGGGTGTTGCTTTGCCGATCTTTCAGGATGCAACGGCCGGGTGCATCAAGCCAGAACTGTCATTAAATGGAATGACTGTGGTTCAGGATATGTCAGGCATCTAGAATGACCAGCTAAGTCCCCAGACACGAATCCAACAGAAATTTTTGGGACTCCATAGAACTAAAAATTAGACGTCCAGAAAATCGTTCACTAACTATGCAATACGAGGTAAGTTGATGGTGGTAAGTGGTTTAAAATCGACCAGGTGTACATTAGGACACTTGTAGACTCAACGCTGCACAGAATCGCCGTCTGAATTAGAAAGTCTTTGTCAATAGATGTTTTAATCAACTTTCCAATCGCGTAGTTTCATGGCACAATGTTCTATTATGTTGATAACGTCCGTTTGTTCACAGCACCTCAAGTTTCCGGGCTTTAACGTCCTCCCTAGACAATTACATTATCTTTTCTATCTGCATACGTGAAACGTCAGTTAAAATATTATGAAAAGGAAGGAAAAGAATTGAGACAAGTCTCATATTGTCACCTATATAATCGTTATACTAAACGACTCTATCACGTCTGATAGCTTCCTAATCAAACGTGACTATTCTCCTCTAAGTATTTGAAGTTATTACACTTTATACAATTTCGAATCCATTGGCGAGACATATGGATTACGTTGTTATCTCCGGCTGGACTAGAAATGTCTTGGCATGAAATAATTAAAATTAAAGTATTTCAATGCAGCAATTTCGATAGAGGGAGAAGGCCCGAATCGCACATATCACTGTAAATAAATGGGTAGTGGGGTCCCTCTGAGAGAAGCATTGGCATCCAAAATAAACTGACTAACTGAATCAACTGAGGTGTCTTCAGTAGCTCGAACAGTGAGTGGAAGGAAGTCTTCTCACTTTGTAGAACATAATTCAGCGGATAGAAAATCAGGTCCTTGTTTTGTCCCCTTTCCTGTGTAGAGTGGCATGCTGGAGTCGGACCTGCTGAGAATCCTCAGAATCCTTTTCTGAGGGGCCATCCTAATTGAAAATGACATCCGAGTGGTAATCAAGACAACTTGGCCACTGTTGTGGTGTGAGGGCGACTGAGGAGGCTTGGTCGCTGCACCAGGAGCTACATAGAGCGGCTCCGTCATGACGGTCCTGCGTTGGCAGCAGCAGGGAGAGCTCAGACGAGGACCTCTCCAAGACATCTGACGGAGAACTTCAGCGGCGGAAATGATGACTGTGAACTACAGTCAGGTCGTAACCCGGAGCAAATAAGATACAAACATGTCAAAGAATGAAAATGACCATCTAAGAAGTGATTTTTGAGTATATTTTCTGTCCACAGAAGTGTACAGGCCTGAGGTGCATGGTCCAGACGCAGAGGTGGGCAGCGCTACTTCGAAATGTAGCGGCCGCTACATTTCAAAGTAGCGCTGCCCAGCTCTGTCCAGACGGTACCTGAGTCATTAAACAGAGAAAAGAAGAAAAAAAAACACAGGCAGGTGGAGATGGGAGACTGTCGTCATTGCTTTACACGTCGACAGGCGTCGCGAACAATGAGGATAATTTTCAAATGCTGTGATACTTATGCATACTAAACTGTTAAAATACCTTGACATTGATCTTACATGAGATGAAATTTGTCGTTCATACCCTTGAAAATCACTACTGGCTTGTGGTCATGTAAACCAGTCTCCTGCAGCTGATCTGTCTTCCCGCAAACCGCAAATTGTAACAATCGTTCAACATGCACTTTTAGAAAATCTAATTTCTAATAAATGTTCTACTTTTAACAGATCACACACTTTAGTGATTGCTTTGCCAGCTTTGGAAATCATAGAGTTTTATAATTGGCTCGAATTTTTGTAAACTACTCACTCTAACGGTTAGAGAAATCTCATCAATTTGATATTAACTTATCAGTTTAGAATTAAAAGCGAAATCAAATTTTGAATGTGTAACAAATTATCTGAGAAGCGAGTTTTTACCAGTACTCTCTCTTTATGATTGATACCTTTCATTTCCTGCCCGCAACTCAGAGCGTGTGCAGAGAAGTAACCATCTGCAGGGTCGAGAGCAGGGCGATTCCACGCTCCTTTGTAGGTCACATTGTGTTGTTCTGTATCTATATTTTTTGACCTGTGCTTGATATATGTATACATAAATATATTTATTATACCGGGAGTAATTGCGAAGCCACGGTGAGCTCTTTTCACTATCCCGTCTTGATTTGGGTTTTCAGATAGCGGGCGGCGACGCGCAACGGACTCCGTGCTCTGAAGTTGCTCCAGTTTCGTGACGCTAGCAGAGCGGGATCATCTTCGATGGAGATATAAATATTTGAACAAGAAGTCGCACGCGTGTGAGGTCCACCGAAGGCATTGCAAATTGGAATGTTGAAAATTACATTTTACAAGTCAAGATTTTATTTGACCTTCTATTTCAGTACGTATCTCATTCACCACTTCATTTAAACTTATCCATGCCACTGCAAAAAATTGATCAAGGGAAGAAATTGTTTACCTATCAGTTGCCATCACTGGAATTGGGCCAATTGTTTCATCACATGTTGCGAGGTACTACAAAGTTAGCACATTTTGAGGAGGATATTTTAGTGTTAAATATGCATGCACAGTACATATATACACATTTATCTATGTTCGACATTGTAGAGCATCTACGCTTGCGGCAAATGAGTGACTCGAAACTTGCCAATAATGGGACTAATGGAGCCATTTCCTCCCTTTCTGGCCCGCCGGGACTCCGGGCGGCCAGATCCGGAATCCAAGGTGCCCCCGGACCAAGTTTCTCCACAGGCCCCACCGCCGCTACTCGCACTTTCCCCTGAGCGTCAGGATCTGGCATGATTCTTCGGTTCCTGTTTACGCGTACTTTCCTCTTTCTTTGGAGGGGGGAAACAAGAACTCTATGAATGCTGAATAAAAATGAATTATTGCACACGTAGCTGTAATCCTTATTGCTGTACAGGTAAGTTTGAAGGGATCATCGTCAGCAACAAACGTTTCAGAATGCCTGGATGCAACCCCCAGATGCCTGCAGTCAGGGTTGCACTTAGGCTGTGTTTTTTTTTGGTAGGGGTATGTTGTACGTCTATTGTTAGTTCATCTTTATAGTTACGTGTACATGTGCAACTTTGTTGATATTCTGGCTTTTAATTTTCCATTTTTCTCGACCAATTTTCATTCTGAATTCTAGTTTATGACTTTAATTGAATTTTTCAGCCCTGCTGGCAGCATATGAGTATTCCGAAACGTTTGTTAGTAAAGAAGTTCCCATTTACGATCTCTAATTAATTTTTATTTATTTAGATGCGCCATTAGTTCCTCTTTTATTTTCATAGGTTTTATTCATATCCTATAAAAACGAACATCATAGAGGGAACAATCAGTCTCACTAACAAACTTAATTGTTAATCCCATGGAACTGTACTGCCTAGTTACGATGAACTTAAAACCCTTTACATTGACAAAATATTCAATTCCATACAAAGACTTTCTAGTGGAACACAAACCAGCAATGAGAAGCTCTCTAACGGTCGCAGAACTACGCTAGAGAAGAAATCGACCATCGGTGAAGCGAAGAGACCCTCCCTGTAGGAGGCAGGCTGCTCACACCGGACGGGGCCCGTCCTCTCAAGGCACTGAGCGATTTGCCTCTGAATTTACAGCGCTGAAATTTCATCAGCCATTTGTGCGTCTTCACGGCTAACCAAATGTATTGAGCATGGTCGACTTAGCTGCTCGGACCCAGAGGATGGAAAATGGACTGATGGCGCACATTCTGACTTGATCCGGAGTTCACGGTCCCTGGAATGATTTAAACTCATTATTAAATCACACTTGAACTTTAAATCCCGCTCATGATTGAAACAATCCCAAAATATTCATTTTTATTGGCAGTCATGTGAGTTTACGGTTATGCTACGTGGTTTGATATTAACAACGAATTAGTGCATCATAGGAAATACATATGATACGTAAAAATAAACCTCACCAAACGTAAATGTTTCAGATTAAAGAGGTAGCTTGGTAATAAAGTTTATTCACTCTTATGTAAATTTGAAGGCTTGCAAAAAACGAGACTTTTGCGTAAAGTAGCGAGCGGCGGTAACGAAAACTTCCGTTTTTTGACAAACAACGGAGACCGGACGCAGGTAACGGCACTGGCGACAGCTGTGCTCCGCTGATCAGGCAGCTCCCCGTCCTGCAACTCGGTGCCGTGCCAAGATTAGTGGCGTTCAGTGCCGCGTCAAAACTGGTGCGTTCTTGTATTTGGCGAGGATGCGTGGCTCATGCTTAGATCAGTCCCCAATAAAATTTCTGCTATGAAATTCGAGAAAAATTATTAGTCTCGCACCACGATACATTTCCCGTTTACTCCTCCAAATTTCTATTCTAGAGCAAAATTGTCGACTCACAGCCACGCCGGTGTTTGCGCGGCACCAAACTCGGCAAGGCACAGTTACGAGCGCGACACCACCGCAGGCGACGCAGCCACGAGCAGCGCGAGTTACGACTGTTGTGCAGCCTGTGGCCGGCCCGTGACGGGGAGCTGCACGACTTCTGTGTGAAAACGGCAAAATAATTAGCTCAAACCTGGTCCAATCGCCTGACAACACTTATTTTTTTGACAGTCTATATTAGGGTCAGTTTTTAAACAAAGCGCAGCTATAAAAAGGCCAAATAGCTTCAATAGATACATATACTCGTGTGTTCTTCTTTTCTTCTCCATGTTACATGTGAACGCTACAATTCATAACGACTTTCAGAATAAGCTCTCAAAATAGAAAGTAAATGATTTATATCATTGGCTATAAAATATCTTGTTTCAAGTCTTTCCCCTGCCAGTTTCAAAATGAAATCCAAAATAACATGGATGGGCTTATGAGCTTTTGGCAAACGTATTCAACACAATTTTTCCTTTTGTTATGAATTTTATTTAACTTGCAAGTTTAGTTTCATTTATCATTGTTCCATTAAAAAAATGATTCACAATTTAAGTAACATGAAAAAATATTCCGCTTTCAATAACTGAGAAAGGTTATAGAAAATACACTCCTTCATGCCGTATGATCCTCACGTTCCTGTGTTTATATCCGTATTGAATAGGTGCTAAATGATAATTAATTTATGCATGAATTTTTCTTTGAAATGTTTTAAAAAGTCAACCTAATCATTGTAAAGTACACTAGTGGGCCATTTACACGAGCCACTTGCACGCCCACGCTCAAAATGTCAGACCAATTTTCGCGGAGAATTTTCGTTTTCCATTGCAGTTGGAGTGTACCGAGCATCACACATGCATGCAAGCACTTCACTATTTTTAGGAGGTGAAGTGCTGAGAGATACTCGTCAGTTGAGTGTGCATCAAAGTGAATGTATAAATTCTTTTTGTTCTTCTTGTTACTGTGGAAAACCTGTGACGGAGTAACACGGCCCATGAAGGAGCTGTCCGCCATGAGCGAGGCGTGGGAGCCCGTCACACTAGAAGGCACACATTTTAAAAGCAGATTTAAAAGAAGCATCAGAAGCATTCTACATGCAAAGATGCTGTAGAACAAAACTCTGAGGAATTATGGCAAATACAATACATCTAAAAGACATTTTTTATTATTACAGTCATTTCATAAAAACGGCTGAGCGTTTCGACCACATCTGAAGCTTTTCTTAACAGCTGTAAAATAAGAGAAAGATGTGAAACAAAATAAGTACACTTCTCTGAATAGGATTTACCAAATTATGGAAGAACATATATAAAAATAATTATTTATTCATATCAAATGCAGAAAAAAAATAGATAAAAAACAAAAATCTATGACACAATTTTAAGGGGATGGGACGATTGCATACTGTTCAATTTTGGTTTATGTTGTGAAATGTGTAAAGACTCTAATATATTCAAACTATGGTGGTATTGATTTTAAAGGCAAAATTTAATACTGAAAAATCTGATACTGATATTTTGACATTACATTTGCGAGTGTGTGATGTCACAGCAGGTGTATATTTCAATGTCGTTATCGATGAATCAGGTATTCATTTCAATATAAGCAGATGGGCATTTATTTATCGTTGAAGCAGATGGGCATTTCAATGGAAGTATCGATAAAGCAGATGGGCATTTCAATTGAACTGTCGATGAAACACGTAGATACTTCAATGCGAGCATCGATGAAGAAGTTTTAGCATCAAAAGTGGAACTGAGATTGTCATCTCTTAGGACAGCCAATGCTGAACTTAAATTTTTAGATTCAGTTTTAGAAAGAAGTTCTTCATTTGGCGCCACATAGGATAGATTTTGTAGCCATCCAGCGTCGAGTTTCTTATGTTACATAGCTCATCACTGTGATGCGCTATGATAAACCTTGATGAGCTAAGCCTTTGAACAAGGCGATTTATTTGAGAGACATTATTGAAAAAAAAATAATTACAATTTATTGATCAAGCATGACAGTTCGTGTTTGTCGAAATTGGTTGAGATAAATGACGAGTATTCGTCAAACGAGTATTTAATTTTGATAGTATTCAACCGGGCATCGTGGAAATAGAAATACGTTTCATTGATAGATGCCTGAAGTCACGTCGATAGACCACGAAGTTGAGTTTACGTTTACGAAGTTGTCAGCGCACCGTGACGTCACGCACCTCTACGTAGTTGTCAGCGCACCGTGACGTCACGCACCTCTACGTAGTTGCCAGCGCACGGTGACGGCACGCACAGAGAGCGGCTAAAGTCTCACTGGAGCGGGGCCGTGAGGGTCCTAGGGCCTTCCTCTGCACCCACGGTCAAGGTGACACTTCAGTACTACAGTTCCTAGCAACTCGTACAGCTCTCAACATAACTCCTACCTCATTGGGTAGCTCATACTACTCTACCTAGTTTTTAAAACTCTTTACGTGTTTTTGTATTTTACTAGTTACTAGCCTATTCGACTCTACACCTTGTAAAGACAGCTTATGACCTAATTTTTTTCCTATCTACCTATTTCACAATATTTCCTTTTTACCTATCACACAATATTTCCTACCTACCATTTTCAAAAAACAGCAAATTTATAATTTACACCATAAGATACGGAGAAATATCAAAACAAAAACACACATTTTCAATTACCATTTATTTTACTTGACCCAGATACATCGCTAATATTATAACTTTTTAAACTCCCGTTATTTCACCAGATCTATGGCCAAATTGTATGTACAGCGTTAAATTCAAAGCAATTCAACTAATAATCATTACTCGCACTGACTCGATCATTGTCCTCTGTGGTGTTTGCCCCCGCAGCCTCGCCGCGGCGGAGACCATATGGGACCCGCCACCAGCCAGCCACTCCGGCGGCCCCAGTCGCTGAGGCTGCCGTAACGGAGTCGCTCTGCCGCGCCCTGGTGGTCGTGTCGCAGCACTGAAGTGCCAGGTGAACCATCTCGATTAGCAGGTTTCCCGCAATTTGGCCCACAGGTATGCCAATGAAAAAATTCATTCCACCATTACGTAATGGTTTGCTAGAGTGTCGACATTCATATATTAGTTTCGTATCAAAGAGAACCATCGTATTTGGATATTAAAATAGCTAAAACCATTAATCCGAGTAGCGAAAGAGAAGAAACATGAAGGAAGCTTGTCTAACCTCAAAACGCCAAAGTATCTCCGTATTCAAACCACACGTTGCTGTAGAGCAATCTCTGAATCACTACCTAGTGCCGAGAACGTGTACTCCATCCGGCGCACAGCACGACCAACGTAGTGATCGAGGACTATTTGCACTGATTTCCTCTAAGTATCTGTTGAAATTGTGGGGCAAAAATAATTATTTTCTTGTTTTCCAGTCAAAGAGAACATAAAATGACGTCAATGCATTACCTAATGCCGCAAGAACATGTTCAATGTATGTAGGTAAAGCGTAGGAATCATGAAAACGGTAACGGTTGCATGGAATGCATTTTATTTAATTTAGTCAAGTTAAACTCACGCAGGATATTATCAACAGTGTAGGCTCATATCAGTAACTCTCGTCGTATATGACAGTTTGTTCATACCTGGTTGGAAAAAAATTGGATAGAATCTTGCTTGCTCAAAATTGGCCTCTAGTTTTCCAAGTTAATCAAGACGAAAACTTCCGGTGCTCTATGGGAGCTTCTAAATTTACTTAATTTATGGCGTTTGCAGATAATTTTCCATAGGTATTCGACATTTTACTCAATACCGAAATTATTTTGTTAGCGAAGTCGTTCAATAATGGAACAAAAGGAGCTAGTTTACTCACTGGTTTACAACACTCGTCTGGAGAAGCAGAGGTTACGCGGAACGGGCCATTCGTTCTGCTGTGAAATTACGGCTTTCGTCAGGAGCTGTAATTCAGATATATTTTTTGTATTTGTATTGTTCTGTCCAATTGTAACAGTTGAGTCGTTCAATACGTGGTAATATTTTACAGTTCGTTTATTATCCGACTTTGATCATGTAGTGTTATAGATTTACTGTTGAAAGATTTTTCATGCAACTTTGGATGGAAAGCCCCATGAGCCCAGCCTTCCTGGAGGCCATAGGAGCTCAAATCTCCAATCTTTCAAGCTTCGATGATGGTTGCGAACGGGAAGTAAAATTTGGCTAGCACAGAATATTATTCGCAGTCGTCATACAATTGTTTTACCAGTGCTGGTAACATAATTCTGTGACGAGGAAGTGAGTGCGAAACGGACAGTAAAGTCGAAATTTTTGTATTTACGGGACTGGAGGTACCCGTCGAGTCAACGTTAGTCATTCTCTTCAGCTCATCAGGATTTCGGAACACATTCTACCCATGACCAGAAAGCAGGACTTTTTAGTACGGCAGGTTGGCGTCTCGAGCTGCCGCCTGCAGGACGCCCCCGGCTGGAACTGTTTGTCGCTGGAGCACGGCTCTGACAGCTCATTCTGCTCCTGCTGCTGGCCGCACGAACAGCGCTCCCAGCTCCCCTCCACTCCAGAGAACACTTCAGATCCGCGAGTGAGTTCCAAAGAAAGCGTATTCGCGCTCTAGTATCTGCTCACCAGTGTCCCAAACGTGTTGTTGCAAGCTTGATCTTCTTTTACGTTTTACGAAGAAATTTTTCATCGTTTCAATGATGCGCAATCGGTAATGGAAAAAATTTTTATATTAGGAAAATAGCTATCCATAAATAACAGAACGGTCGAGTGATTCAATGAGTGCACTCTTAGATGCTAAGAAAGTTTCGACCTAGAAGTATTTTTTGTTATTTGTTAATTTGTCATACCATACGGGGATAAAGCAGTATAGACTATTTTTTATTAATGGAAACAATCACGCGCGTCATCAGCGGAACAGAAATTCACTGCACTGGAATGTCTACAGCACAGTAGACAAAAATTCTTACGACATGTGTGCTTAATGGTTGTCTCATTTTTTTAAATTTCAAAGTATCAGATTATTTCAAAAAGTTATCCAGAGAAGTCTTGTTCAAGGAAGACTCCAAATACTGCGAACCTTTCCACTCATTCGCCTGGGCTTCAAAAAGAACCTCTTACTCTTCACCATCAGTAGAACATGAACTTGAAACGTTATTTCAAACTCTGAGCTTTGTTCGATAGAAGAGAATAAAACATTAAAAATGTCTACGAGACGGATAAGAATAAAATTGAGGTCGCGACATTGTTCAGATCCCAAAATAAAAAATTAAATCACTAGCTAGTAACTTGGTGTAGAACATCCTCAAGCACGAAGAATGGTAGCAAGTCTGGAGCGGCATTGAGTCTGAAAGAGTCCTAATCCTAATGTACACCTGGCCAATTTTAAACCACTCTCTAATCAACTGTTCTCGTAGAGAGGACACAGTACGTGGGCGATATTTTCGACGTTTAATTTATGTTTTTAGGGGTTCCCATAAATTTTATATAGGGTTCATTTCTAGGGATTTAGCTGGTCAATCTCAATGCCTCACATATCCTGAATAACTGCCATGCCAAATAATGAAAGTTCTAGCCCGATTGACCCGGCAATTGCCATTCTCTAAAGGAACTCGAAAAATGATACCCTGGAGCTCTAAAAGAATAGGTGGGTAATTTTTAATCTGGGGAGCATGAAATTTTTTTCTTTGCAACAATAACATGACTCACAGAATCTTTCTGAGCGCGCTACTTTAAATAATGAAATGTCCTAAATATCTTTAGAGTCTTATTTTTCAAATATATTTGCCTACCTCTGTTCGAGAACCATTTTTGCTCGTAGAATTCCTGCTTAGCCCCCACCACCTCACCACGTTGTCCTGCTTAGCCCTCACCACCTCACCACGTTGTCCTGCTTAGCCCTCACCACCTCATCACGTTGTCCTGTTTAGCCTCACCACCTCATCACGTTGTCATGCTTAGCCCCCACCACCTCACCACGTTTTTCAAGTTTTTGAAAGCATTTCCCTGCGAGTAATTATGATGCGTCCATGCAGCACGGGTGCCAGTCTGAATTGTTCATTGTGGTTTTCAACTTTCAAAAATGAAAGAATTGATAACAGGGAAGGCCGATACAGAGTAATGATTTTTGATCGTACACCGATTGACAACTAGATTAAAATACTAACACAAGTTTCCAGCGCTTTTTTGGGGGCTTCTTCGAAGTTTTATTTTGAACTGATAGTGTGATAGTCATGATTTGTTTGAAGAAAATAATTATTCTAATGGAAAATTCACAAGTGTGCGCTGAAGATACTAAGGACTTGCTTACAAATTCCGAAAAATTGTTCCTTTGAAAAACGTCAATTTCTTATGAGATCGTACAGCTGACCTCACTCCCAAACATCAAAACTTTGCAATGTTAGGAAAATCCACTCAACATTTTTGATGATATCAACATGACACCGTACTCAAGTCAAATTGGATCGGCTCTCATTCTCAAGTATGAATATTAAATATGATTTTTGGAATAAATTGTAATTCCCGTTCCACAAAAGTTGAAACTAAACGGTTTCATGAAAACAGTTGAACTATTGTCATAAGTTCATTCCTCGTCAATGCATGTTTTCTTTCAGCTTCTTCATCTGCATTACAGATTAAGTGGACATCTCTGCTTGCTGCAGAATCAACACAACCCTGCAAAGCCGGCGGAATGAGAGACTTGAGTGAGTGACGGCGGCGGCTGTAAAGCACACTTAGTTTTGTAAAAGCTAGCGTAGGGTTGCGTCTCCAATGCTTATCGGTCCTTTTGTTTGCCTTCTACGTGAGACGGGCTGCGGTCGCCGACCGAATCTTTTTACGGATTGAACTCAAAGCTACGGTAGGATGGTGAAAATATTACTAAGTATTTGTTTTTGAGCTCGATGGTGAGAGAACACTGAGTGTTAATTCTTTACTAACAGTATTTTCAAAAAGTTCTCTTCACTTACGTTTTTAATTTAAGCCTCATACTTGTAATGAAGCAAGAGTATGAATCTGAAACATTCACACCTAACAGTTTTTGTGTTCGTGTGTCTGTAGTATTTCAAAGATTGACATATTTTTTACAGGTTTCTCTTTAACAGAATAATTGTTTATTGATAAAAATTTAGTGACTGAGACGCAACGTCGAGATATTGAAATATTTGCAGGCAGCTTTTGACAGTCCTGTGTACGCGAACAGTCCCCCGGCGGTACGTGGATGTCACAAGCGCTAGTCAGGACTCGCCTGGCACGTGTGTCTAGAATGGCAATGATCGCGATTGCTTTGGAGTGACATGCTTAAATCTTTTCTCCCTGGCCTTGTTATATGTTGTTACGCAACGTAGCCATCTAGGGGAAGTGTTTGGGGAAGAGAAAGCGAGCGCAGTTATTCAGTCGTTATGGGGAGTAGCACTTCTTCTCACCCACGCAAGGCGCTGGAGTGCCACGTACCAAGTGGGCTGCACAATATACGTGTGATATCCCATTTTGAGTCATTTTTTTTCTTGTCGATAAATTGTTTTTCATTTTTTTTCGAAAGGGGGACTGAGAGAGTCTGGAGTCTACTGCTAAAATTGATACTCCTGGACTATGGGTATATAACCTATGTCCGCCTTTACCGTTTAAGAACTATGCATAGAAAATTTATGGTCCGGGACTAAAGGCCATCAACATGTAGATAAGAAGAAACAATTAATATAATTGTTATTTAATGATTTAGCATTTTTTTAAGGTTTTGATGCTCCCTCCAACAGTGGTTGTGAGGTAATATGATGTTGCACCGGATAGGCAAACTGAATTACAAGCATTCATTAACTTGAAGTTTTCTGTCGCTTCAGCGGCTCAATTAAGGAAGAAATTAACAATGTCTATGCCGAAAATTTTCGAATGAATATCGTTCGTAGGATTGCTATTCATTTGCAATTCATCAAAATCGTTTTCCTTAAAACGAATAAGTCCGATCAGCTGTTCATAAATACAACGTTCGGAGGTGAAGGAAGGCACATGCTGGAAGACAGGCAAGGAAAAGCCCTCCCACATTCTTGAGTCAACTATTTTATTATAGCTAGTGTCAGGAAAGTTTCACGTGTGGTACTCGAGTAATATCCGGAGTGACTGAGGAGAAAGCACTTGAGGCTCAAATTTCTCCCCGAAACAAGGAGATGAGAAGAGGTCAGTGGGGCAAAGTCGTCTCATGAGAGGGTAACGGTGCGTGCTGCCGCTGCAGCTGGTGGCAAGCGGTCGGTGCAGCTTGGGGCTGCGGTGGCCCACTTGCAGCAGTACCGTTGCAGCCTCTGGCGCTCGTTCCTCACCCGTGCAGGGACTGACGCTCTTCTATTCACGCCCAGCATCATCACTCGTGCGCTGCTGAGCGCACTAGCTTTACTTACTAGCTGCCTCTCAAGCGCTTTCAGTTTGAGTACACCGACTTTTGCGGAAGACTCATAATATATAAATAATGCATGTTTCATTTCCATACGTACGATATCCATGAAAAAAAGATGAGGCTCTTAGCAAAAAGGACATTGTCAAACTCACTTCTCTGTGAGTTAATTCCCGATCAGATTGAACGTTTGACCATCGGGAATGAAACTTTTGAACAATAAGAATTATCTGGTTATGAATTACTGTTATTTTCAACGTTTAAGGCATTGGCAATGTCCCTGCACACTTGGACACGGTAATTCCAAGCAAAAAACACGACAAATAATTCTCACGGTGGACGAATAAAATCTTGATGCAGTGCCAGTGGGCCCGGCGTTCGCGCAAGGGGAAGATGAGATTTATGCTCAGCAATTTATCGAACGTTTGAAATTAGCGTCTAGCTGAAGAGCACTTCTTGAAGGACCCAGCTCCTTGGCTTGTTCTTGGGGTTAATGGAAATCCTGTTCAAGCGGCTCTTACCTTTTAAAAAACAGCGCAATTACGAGGAAGACTTTAGGGCAGCTCTTCACACCGATGGTAATTCTCTGGGGTATTGGTAATTTTCTCCTTGTCGGTCTCTTCGTAGCGATGGCCCATAGAGATAATCTGACAGTTTTATGCTGATTATCTCTATGGGCGAGAAATTGGCTAGTGGTCGCATGTAGATTTCGGCAGTAATTGTCCTCGGCAGCAACGTTTGTCCCTAAAGCGGACATAGAGACAGCACCACTGCGCTGACACTCTGCTACTGACTAGTGTACAATATAAAAAAATTCTGATTTTTAGCAGGGCTTAAATCAACCTGCACGCAGCTCGAATAATTTAAATGCCTGCTATAACCCAAGGTTTAAGTAGATGGTTTAAATGCCTGCTATAACCCTGGGTTCAAGTAAATAATTTCAATACCTGCTATAACCCTATAACGGGACTTATCCCGCTGCATTTCACATATTGACACGTTACCGATACACGATTAGCTTAAAAAATGATGTATAATATTTAAATTCCACTAAGATTAACGGCCAGGTCGTCTTAATGTTATAAAATATTTTCCTGACAGAAAAATATGAATAATAATTTCTACAGAAAATAATCCATAATTTTTTGTCAAGTACGAGTTCCATACGTAGTTACAAATATAAATGGTGTATTTGAGGCATTTAATTCAAAGTTAAATTTTATGAAAACTCACAAGTTTTCATGCGACTTGACGTTCACGTTTAATGTTCGCATACCGTAGGACCCGCAGCATATGTGATTTGCGATGACTCGACAGAACATACCTTAGATTACGAGCAAACTTAGGTTGCTACTGGGAACCGTTCAACCCTCTCTCCATCATTAGTTTTAAATTTTTATGTTCACTAACGTTCATTAAACTCCTTAGCATGATAAATTTTGAAATCAAATTAATTTTTTTATAGTTAACGAGGCCTTTGAAGGTTTTCCATTCCAAATCACTGTGGAAACGATTAACTCAAAGTTAAACAGTTTTATTTTTTGTTTGGATGTCACTGGGGTAAACTAATCATGAGGTATTACATAAAAGGGGAGAATTAAAAGGAAAACTACCAAGGAGCAAATAATTTGTAATACATCAAGCCGAAAGCAAAAAAAAAGAATGAAAAGTACTATGTTAATTACATTTCGGCTAGAAAAGCTCCAGCTCGTTTTACGATACTGGATGATCGATTTGACACTCATTCAAGATGTTAAACAGTAAGCGTAAGTTGGTTTAGAAATAAATTAATTTTCCTCTGTTTAAAATATAAATGGAACTTATGTATTTTTGCTAATTAGTTAGCTTCTCAATAATTTGAGAATTGTTCCAGAAAATCAATATAAGAGTGCTGAGCCTCAAAATAGTACATTTTAAAACCGTCCGCCTTTTGAGCTCAGGACTTCGATGGACTACGTCGCTCGAACTACGAATCAGAAGCAAGTGGACTCAGAGACAAACGGTTGTTTGTCTGAACAGTCAGAGACATCGTCCAAGAAATTGCGATAAAAAATGATCTGATCGAAAATCCGCCTTTTCCAATCTAGTTGAGCAAATTTACTGCGGAGTAAAGGCCATGCATGAATTCGTCAGTCTCAGGTACGTCCAAGAAGTCGACAGTGGCAGAGGCTCTGTTGCTACATTGGTCCGAGCTCAGCAATCTACGGGCATTGCGAAAAACTCGCTTTAAAACGACTAATCCGACAGTCCTGCGTACTTGCACTGCTTTGTTATAACGGAAAATTTCTTATGCTTGTAGGACGGGTCCTAGCGTGCCACAAATTCAGGTCATGAAGCCGTTAACCGGCGCACAGTAACCGTCATGGCCTTGGGTGTAGGGACGAGTTCTAGCAGCGAACACTTCCCTCGTTACTTCTGTTGTTGCTTCTGTTCCCCTCGATCGTATGTCGCCACCTCGTTTTTGGAGATCTTATTGATGTAATCATAGCAATGTTGAAGAAATATTTGCTTATTTTATGTTGATCCTGGTGTTGTTTACTAAAGAAAATAAATTATTCTCAAGGATAACAATTGTTTAGGTGTTGGTGTTGTGAGATCGAATTACGTTGAATCATTTCATTCGAATTTTCATTCGGAAATTTCTGAATGGCATCGTGCTCTGCGAACTTGCAGCTCTTGATGCAAATAGTCTTGTACCGAGATCTATAAGTGAAATTTATCACTTGATATCTAATTGGAACCGTTCAGATCGACGATCACGTGCACGTTAGAAGGGGAAGTAGCGGCAACTGAACCGACCTGCGTACGCTCACTTGTTAGCAAATGTGAGCACAGAATAAGGAACGTAGAGACTTTTCAGATCGATTTACGCCGAGAACGTAGTATCGAGGGTATGTACCGGGGCTCATCTAGTGAGTGTACTTGCTACTGATTTAGCAGGTACCTGTTTCTCGCTGATGACGCAGTGCTTCACAAAATATTTATGTTTCAAATTTACAATCGTTTCACGTCTCAGGTAAGCAAAAGCTAAAGAATTATCAGACAATCAAAGTTACCTGTATGTCTTTTGAAGGACCTGTAAGTGATAGTAACATTACTAAGTATTTTCTCCCATTTCATGCGGGTAAGAGTGTGAGCTAACTTCATTTCCCACAGCATTAGAAGCTACTCAGTTCTCTTGACTTTAAAGTACTGTAGTCGTGACATAACAACTGACCTGACCCTCTGCGTGCGACACTTGGAAGCAAATTCAGCTTAACCAAGTATTTGCAAGCGAAATGACTCAACAAGATTACAACTCACGCTCTCTTAATCATTGTTACCAAAACCATGAAACTTTCAATTAAAATTGATAAAAGTTCATCGAAAAGATATGACCCTGATAGTTTGCCTTCAAATCTATTTCATAGCTAAACGCTTAGAACGCTTTTTATCAGTAAATGATGTGCGTTATATTCCTTTAAATTGAACAACTCATAAATTGTAATTTTTCCAGGCATAACGCTGCTGCTGCTGTCTGTGTGCGGCTGCTTGCTGCCGAGCGTGCAGGGCATCTGCTTCTTCTCGTCTGCCCCGGAGTGCCGCGACTCAAACATCTACTCCTACTTCACCGCCTTCGGCTCAGAGTCTAGATCAGGCAGAGCTTCAATGTTCACCACCATCAGCTGCATTGCTCATCAGGTGCCGAAGTTACCTTCAGATTTCGATAAGCCACTTTACCAGTATCTCTTTGAGACTTTCGCTCGTAACACACATCTCCTGCCTTTGGGCGTTCCAATGCAGAGCAAGTCCGAAGATTTTGAATCAACAGCCAAGTTGGAGCAATGTCTGTGGGGAAAGATAGCAAACCGTTTGGGCACTGAAGTGGAGGAGTCTCCTAACAGCATCTCACCCGAAACCAAGACAGAAGAGTCTGCCTACCATCAAATTTTTGCCAGTAGACAAGGAGGATATGACTCTCTCACCGGCTTCACTCTCCTCGGCAGCAAAATGGTGGCAGCCATGGTGGGATACTTCATTTTTGCCCTCACGAGCGCCACCTGAACTCTTGACGCCTCCACGACATGATTTCTAACCGCAATTCCCGACAGTTTACCTGATGATCAAATGGCATTCATATTTATATGATAGCAACTATTTATTGACTAGTCTAATGTTTAAGTAGTTCAATTGAAAGAGGAATATTTTTTGAGCTTATTTATTTTCAGTATTATATATTTCCAAGAAAAGATGTTACTATCGAAGCAGAGAGATCAAAGGAAGTTGAGTACATCCTGACTTGAATTTGTGCATCATTAGTTTTGCAGTCTTTTTACCCGAGCTTTTTTTTGTTATCAAGTGGAAATGAAATATTTTCATTTACTTTGTTTTATTTTCAATTTTACTTACGGTTCTATAGCGCAAATTAATAAATCTTTCCATTCATCCAATGAAACATGTGAGAAATCAGCCAGAAGTTCCTGGGGAGTTAAATAGTAGCATTATTTAATCGAATTGCTTTACCGAAAGTGCAGCATTACAAAAGGAATATTGGTCGATATCAATTACATGGCACATAGCGTTGTGGAAATTCGTGTTTATGAATTTTAAGTTTTGAACCCGAGCTGTTTGCTCTCCAACCACAAGTAATGTGGAAGCGTTTTAATATAATGTACAATTTTTCCGGTAGGGTTTTCAATTTTCAAGAAATAAGCCCTACAAAGCGAAATAAATAACTGCTAAAATTCAAATCATGAAAATTGTTCTATATTGATCGTTCAAATAATGAATTTTAGTTTAGTAACTTTCGAGTATCTATATATTAATACGCTTGTAACTATCTGTGTCA
>VOMN01068429.1:0-16088 GCA_014899125.1 Orchestia grillus | reverse complement strand
TCTTTCTTTTCTGGCATTTGACAACTCCAGCAGTAGCCATCTGGTGGACCGTCGAAGCATTCCAGAGCGCTCTAACGGCTATACATATATATTGCTGGGCAGGATAACCAAATAGTGCAGCATCATCAAGTCGAGCAAGACAAACACATGCTACCGGACAGGACCAACACATGTTACCTGACAGGATCAACACATGTTACCTGACAGGATCAACACATGTTACCGGACAGGATCAACACATGTTACCGGACAGGATCAACAGAGAAGGCAGCATCAGCCAACAACTGTCTTCGATTCAATAGAACAACACGTTTAGCAACCATCAACTGAAATGGCCAATATATTCAGGTTAAATAAATTCCCAGTGATTATTAACTCCCATAGTTAGATCATTTTCGGAGTTTAACAAAAACGGCATTCAATGAAAAAATTGTATACCTCGGAGAAAAAATCTTCATCTCCACTTCTTCTTTATTGAAACATCGCAACAATAATTTACATTCATAAAATACAATTAGGACGAAATACGTGCTACAAATATCATTTACTATAAGGAGCAAATGTTACCGACTAATGAGTGCTGATACAAATATTTGGAACGTATACGTACCTCTAATGCTAGAAATTACAGAACGAAATGAAATGAAACTTTACCTACAAAACAATTATTTACAGATACGAAATCAAATGTTAGAACAAGGACGAAAATAATCAATTTAAAGTACAGCCTTCTGTTTAGATGTTTTGCAAACGAAATTAAAAAAAAAACTAGAGTTAGGCGTGGCCAATTTTTTTAAAATGCTTAAATTTTAAAGAAAAATAAAATTCAACAATTGAAGTGAAACTACAACATTATACAACCAACTCAACAATACACACACACATTTTTTCTTGTTCTTGACGTTCACGCTTCTCAAGAAGTTTCAACCAACGGGTACACTCGATTACTTTATATATACAAAACACTAAAGAATCGTTTGAATGTTGAAGAAGCTCACAGTAACTTTTGCGATGCCGCACAGTGCAGCTTAGGAATCAATCCAATGGTCAGCTACAGGAACTGCTGTGACCTCGGCAGGAATGTACCACATTTCACAGGTCAGAGGAGACATAATAATTCATTGCTTAGTTACAGAAACTCGAGGAAAGCCAACACTTCTGCTTCAGAACGAATTTTTGAGCGCCGTTAAGAATAAACAAGAGTATTTTTGAAGTTCCATGGGTATTTCACAAGGCATGGCAGTTCACTTCGAAAGAACGACGGAGTAATGAGGAATTGATTGGCTTCAATTTGACGACCTGTTCACACACTGCTCTACCAAGCCTAGCCTCCAGCATAGCCGAATTTCGCAACAACCTTCCAGTACAGCTGCAAACTCTACGACACGCTCTTGGCAAGCCCACGATACGCGCCTGGAATAAGTGTTTTTGAACAAGGGCATCCAAGGTTGGAACTGGAGTGGTTCAACGCATGGCTATGAAACAGCTAAGAAAAAAGGTAGGAAATATGAGGCCTGCCCTCATTATGACGCGATCAGGAACGGTTACCATCCTATTTAAAAGCAGGTTGAACGGGCTGTGCGTGGATTCTAAAAAGTATGCTTCAGTACACGATGCAAATGAATTCAAAGTACATAAGATAAGGGAAAGGTTCTCAAGCTTAATTTTTTATACATGAACTATACTGAATGAAAACATAAGACTAATATCACATGGTGAAGATGTGTTGCAGCTAATCAAAATTGTCCATTGACTCATAACACTAAAAGCTTAGCAACTTTTAAGATGAGTTCATTCCATCAACTATTGATGATATGATAGTTGGAAGTAGCTGAAAAAAATTTCGAGTATCAAGAGAATTAATACATTTTAAAGTCAGTGGAAATATGCTAGATTTTTTATCACAATTTTCTATATTTCTGCAGCGCTTTGCATTTTCTTGAGAACTCAAATCATGAACAGTGATCAGTGATGAATATCGTCGGCAATGTTGGCTGATTTTTACGAGTATCGTTCCTGTATTTTCCGAGCTCTGAGTAGTTAGTCAAAACCTCTCTGGCGGCTCAGATTTTTACTGTATTCCATTCATGAAAAACTGAAAATTTTATTCAAAAAAGTGCAGTGATATCGGAACAAAATGAATCGTTAAAAAAACTTCAATCATTCAGAAACTTTTCACGTTCTTTACCTGATGATTTATGATGAAAGATTCACTCATATGATCGGCAAACTCCTGAGTTTTTATAAATAATTTTTTACCAAACGGACAATATTAGTTATAGAATCGCTTCTTGTACACAATATTGGTTTCGCATTGCGTTAACAATATTCTAAAAATAATCAATATCAAGACTACCTACTTTTTGGTTAAATAACGGTAAGAAATCAGAAGTCATGGCATAACTAACATTAAATGCATATTTACACAAAATGGTAGCAGGGAGTGACGCGCTAGACACGGACCTCGAAAACTGGACCACCGCAGAAGAAGTTGACGCCGTTACGGTGAAAATTAATTGAAGTCAAATTTCAAATTAGTGCAAAGGACGCCTCGACTGGGACCACGAATTCGTAGCCTCCAGCGACGACGTCGCCGAGTGGATTCGCGCGGTGGTTTGTGCTTTGCTTCTTATTGGCGATGATCGGGAGAGATCTTTACCCTCAAGGGGTTAACTCACACGAGCAGTTAATGTCTGAAGACAGTGTCGTAAGACACCCACACATGGGGATCGAATGCTAACTCTGCTCTCTATTCTGGAGTTAGCATTCGATCCCCATATGTGGGTGTCTTACGATACTGTCTTCAGACATTGTCTAATCGTATGAACGGTTCTTTGGGGGATCAGTTCAATTATTAAAATAACGAAGTGTTGCGGAAACAGCCCACCAAATTTTATGCACTTATGTGCACTCTCACTCTAGTTTTAATTGAAAGAAGAAGAATTTCAGACTAAACTGCATTATTTTTCATGTCCAAAATTCTTGAGAGTGGTCTATTTATAGTTGAATATTGGGTTTGCAGGGTGCAGGAGTGTGAGTCTTGCAATGAGGACAGCAGAGAGGCAGGAGAACACACGCTGATGAGAAGACTGTGATGACATGATGAGATACGCAGCGCACGCAAAAAATGCATCAAATGATACCGTGATGAGCCATCGGAAAATATGATGAAAAAACTTTGTTCAACTTCACATGGACTAGAAGATCTGGCAAGGCATTTCTAAACGACAGTGAAGACGACTAAGGTGATCGACCTACCGCACGCAAATTGTTTCTTCAAAGGTGCAAGGAAATGAGTGGTCACGCAAAGTCGAAGAAACCAGTCTCTATAATTTCCCGCACGGTGTCACAAACACGAAGTAGAAAATTTGTTCGCTCTATGCCCAAAGAACCTGTCATTAAAACAGCTTGTCTCACACTTGATCAGTATATTCGGTAGTGAAAACATTCAACTCTAAACAGATCTGGTCAAATAATCGTGAGCCCGCATGAAAGGACTTGTTTACCAACGATCAAGCCATCAATGAAACGCTACTAGCTTTCAAAACATTTTCTCATAAAGAGAAGTGCTTACACTTCTTGAAACTTCTGTTGAAATATACGTTTCAGGCTACAATGAAATTTTCTAACAAAAAGGAGCTAATAAATTTCTGAAAGCTTTTCGTTCGAAATTGAATGTTCCTCTTGTGAGTGGCCCAGCGAGCTATGGGGGAGTTTCCAGTTTTGTCGTCAACACCCGGGAGTAAACAACAGGCCTTACTAAAGCTGACGTCCGCCCTCACTTCAAATTCACGAGTCGAGCATCGAACAGATCCAACTTATCGTAGCACCCTGTCCAACTGGCGGCTGATTTTCGTCTATCACTGAGCATCTACGAAAATATACGCGGTAACTTGCGTTAATCCTGTGATGAGGTTAGATTATAGGAGTAACTTTTGCGCCCATTTCACGGGAGGGAAAAGTTCAGCTTCTGATGGACTCTGCAATGAGGCAGGAGGAGTTGGAGAACATAGCAGAGCGCAGGTGCTTGCGCAGCCTCTTCAGGTCCCCCAGCGCTGTGGTCGAGTTGCTGCACTCGCTGCTTCCGCTCCTCTGGCGCTCCATGCACTCCAAGAAATTCTGAAAAGTTCAAATCGTTTGAACAGTCAACCATGCAGGCTATCTCCAAAATATGCGTTCATTATTGACGGCGCAGTGCTCATTTATTTTTGTCTTTGTTTCAGGTGTTGATAATTTCCATGATGTTTCGTAATTATTCTAATATTGTCTTCTTTAACTCAACTCATTACACCTGCACCCGTACCAATAATGATCCTAATCAAAATGAAATAAACGAGTTATGGGCAGTGCAAGAGTGCACACGTAAATGCAGAGCAGGCGTAGAGAATATTGACCGTCATCAGAACCCTTCCCACGTATGAGGTCCTTGGGAAAGTACGTGGAGGAGAATCTTGTTCATCATGAAGAACGATCGAGGGAAGAATTTGCCCCAGAAACGGTGCTCAAACTGACAATGGCATCAAATTTCTCACTGATAGAAGTGAAGTTATTTTTTCATACTCAACCTATGTCGTAACGACACATTCACGCATTGCACTCTCAACCAAATGAGAATGTTGTTAACAGAGTCAAAAAAGTGAATGAGTAGAATTATATTTAATTACAAAAATATCGGACCTCATGAGCAGTTGAATAAAATTTAGAAGAAATTATAGAATGTCTTAACGAAACTTCAAAAAGCAAGCTGTTCGGAGACTTTAGTCCCCTTCCTTCGCAGACACCTGTGGGCAGTCTGCAGGGAGAACCTGACAGACCACGTGACTCACACGAAGACCCACCTTCCTCTGCAGACACCTGGGGGCAGTCTGCAGGGAGAACCTGACAGACTACGTGACTCACACGAAGACCCACCTTCCTCTGCAGACACCTGGGGGCAGTCTGCAGGGAGTACTTGGCGGAGGCAGGGTGGGCCACCAGCCCCGTCTCCCTGGCGCACGTCAGCAGGTCTCGGTACTGACAGGCGTTGTGACCGTGCACTGCGCGGGGGGAGGGGGCGGTTAGTCGACGTGGGGACACCCAGAGACTGCGTAACGTTGGTTGACATGCAGGGGTGTGTTACTACAGGTTGATATGCACGAGTGTATGGCTACAGATCGACGTGCAGTAGTGTACGACTACAGATCGACGTGCAGTAGCGTATGACTACAGGTCAAAACGAAGAGGTGTATGACTGACACTAGGTTGATGTACGAAGGTATAGAATGCGATAAAAGAGTTTGAAAGGCCCAAAGATTAAATAATATAATTCGCATAGTGAGGAGCCCTTGGACGAACTGTGCGTTAAGCTGAGAAGCCGCGACTCCTAGCCCTGTTCAGAGTGTCCAGTCAATCCGTTCAATCTGAAGCTTCTCTTGGGATTACGTCTGTCCGAGAGCTGTTTAATAAATAGCCGTAATTTCGAATGCATCCTAATACCGAAATAATTTTATAGGCAATTTCAGAAAGCAGTCTTATGGCTGCAGCAATATGACTGCAGATCGCTAGGTTTCGTACGTTCTTTAGAGAGAATTGAGGCCCATTGTAGGGAGAATACCTTTGGTCTCCGGGTAACGCTGAACATCAGCTTGGTTTCTTCATTGGCCTTGTCATATTGGTAACTAGTAATGCTCCAAAGATGCACAATTTCGCGACATTATCGAGTCACTCTGCAATTCCAAATTAATTATAGTAATCAAATGTTTGCCACACGCAATTGAAGGTCAGCTAATTTGGCGATTGTTGAAATAAGATAAAAGAAATGAATCTAGAATCGAGGCTTAAATAAAAGCATACAAATGTAAGTAGATAGGAATTTTTCGATATCTATAGGGCATAAAAAGTGTGTGAGTACGGGAGCAACACTGAATCCCTTTGAACAGACTTGTCCTTTGAGGGACGATAGTATTATTACATTCTGTAACCTGACCAACCCACGTCATTTGCCACCAGGAATGTATTGTTACTTCATTGCAAAGTGACACCTTCAAGAAAGATCACAAAAATTGATGTTTTATCTCCGTGGCAGCTTTGCTAAGTAAAGGACATAGCATGATGATTTAGTTCGTCCTGAGATTTTATGATTGAGCGTAAAATATACATTGGAATCCCCTAAAAAGGTGTGGTAAATGTTAGTAAAATATATTTATGCTATTACGCAACTGCGAGAATGAAGCACAAAGACGCAGACAACTCCCTGGAAAACTTCTTGACAGAGCTGCCCTATCGGGCGCAGCAGAAAATAAAACCAGGGTACCATGAAGCCGAGGCGTTCGCCGTCATTGGGGTATTTGTGTTCCCTAATTCTGTTGGTTTTCACGGAAAAAATGAGTGTTCGAAATAGCCCTTGCCTTCGAAGCCAGTCGTAATTAACTAATGCAGAGTTGTGTCTGAACTTCTCCGGCTTTCGGACTCTGTCCAGCCTCGCGGGCGTATTCTCGTTCAAGATTAAATGGAATTGAAAGGGGAAAAATCGTTGAAAATTAAGTTATTTTAAAGAAAAATGTATAGAAGTTGACTAACTAAATTTAAACTTACGTTCATTCGTGGTGTCTTGCTCGAACTGGACGATGTCTATCACAACATTAGCTCCCTTTGAGCTGTGCTTGAATTTATTCCGCTTCCTCAGCCTTCTTCGCAAACGTCTCTCACGTCGCTTCTCCCTGCGTCGGGCTATTCTTTTGCGTCTTCGTTCTTCACGCATTTTCTTTCTTTCGGCTTCGATAAATTCTCTACTGATCGCCAGTTCTTCATTGACGGGACCGGGGTTTTCTTCGCTGCGAATAGCATGGTTGCGCTGCCTCTCATGCTTTCTCATCATCCTCCTTCTCCGGCGCTTTTCTTTGCGCATTTTCCTTCTCTCTCTTCTTCTCAATATCTTCTCTCTTCTAAACTGCAGACTCCTTCGTTCTCTCTCTAAAATTTCCTCAATATCTTCCTCAATAGCTTCCATGTCTTTCTCAATCATTTTCCTCTCTTCATCCAGATTATTCAGTTTCAACATTTCTCTCCTAAGAATATTCTTTTCCTCAACCAGACCAGCCGCTAACTCGTCATGATCCAATTCTACATCCTGGTTGTGCTTTTTACGATGCTTGGGCCTGGGTTTTGAGCCCCGTACAGCGCTAGAAACAAATTCGTTCTCCACCAAATTTTCTCGGTTCACGAGGAAAGTTCCTTCATTCTGGGCGGAGATTTCTTCATTGTGCGGGAACTCTTGCGTATGCCAAGCCCGCTTACGTCGGTCAACATCACCGGGCGAGGCGCTTTTTTCCAGACTCCCCCCGCCACCTTCACTGGGGGATACGTCAACTGCCTCGCGCTTCTGCCCAGGATTTTGGGAGTAAGTAATATCGGGGTGTCGTTCCCTCTTGCTACTCGAGTGCGACTCTCGAAGTGGAGGCTTTGCTCTCCGCTCACGCACGTCGCCATCAGAAGTTCCGACATTTCCTTCTCGGGAATGATTCCAGGGAATTTTCACAGTACCACCATCGTGATGACTGGAAGGGATTTTCGCAGTGAAGCTGCCGTGATGACCGGATGGAATTCCGACCGTCTTGTCTTGACTTGCAGAAGTCTGGAGATGTCCGTCGTGGGACTGATTCGAGGAACTTGAGGCAATCTTGCCATGAGAATGATTGTGTCGCGGTCGGTGGTGCAAGTAAGATTGCAATCGAAAGGCCAAACTTCGCCTGTCTCTTTGACCGTCGGGTCTGCAATGTGGAGACGAGGGACGTTAAGTTATTCAGTGAGGGAACCTTGAAGACAAGCGAGATTATTTTGCACGAAGAATTACCTCAATAACTTTAGGGCAAAGGCGGCACCAAGTAACCTGAAAATTTATCTTTTTGCATCAATTTTAGTTTAAGCTGGTGCTTTAAAATTCAGATTCTCTAGTGCCCCTCCCGAGCCATAATACGGAGTCTTATAGTCTGAGATTAAGTAGACTTGTTTACAGAGCTTCTTAATTTCATCTGAGAGTTAGTATCTACGTATCACAAAACATAATGGAAGTTAAAGGGTATATTAAAGTCCACTATTTTAGCGAATTAAAATACAAGAACAAGGTACAAAATAACGTGGTTGCGTTCAACAAAATGGAAAGGGATGTACGGAATCTACTTTTGCCAAAATTTGGAGCGAGGTTTGCTTTGACAACGCAAGAATATATGAACCTGAAACGAATAGAACTCCAGTGTGAAAGAATCGATGTACTAGAAAAAATACGTTTTGCTATACGGTGAAAGTGAGTTCACTTAGAAATACCCCGCGCATTACGAATGCAAAATACACACGCAGTCTTTAAACATAAGATTTGAAATTTTGGTACTGAGAAAAGAAGAAATTTTTTCATCACCGCAGACACGCAAAGGCCGCAGTACGGCGAGGTGTGAGCGTCTCAGAGACGGGAAATCTTACAAACGGAATGCTCGACGTTGCTGCGCAGGTGCTGGGCGACACAGAAAAGCGGGAACGTTCGAAAAACTCAATGAAAATAGGAAAATCAAACAGAAACATTTTGTTGACGGCAATTGAACAGCTACAACTAGCTTTTTAAGAGATAGTAATCTAAATTATACATGTGCGAAAATTACATCGCGTAGATGTGGAGGTCCTTTTTGCATTTCAAAAATTCCCGTTTTTCTGTGTCGGCCTGTACTGCTGTAAATTGGTTCGACGGCATACGCCACTATCCGTAGGAAGTCGTGAGTATGACACGTCAGCCTCTTCAACGAAGAAAGACATAGAAGATGAGAGAAAAATTAGACTGTAGATTAGAATATTAGTTAGTTTAAAGCTCATTATCCGCAGGAAATGTGACCCAAGGAAAGGAAGGCTGCAGAGGATGGGCAATATATGTACCTTGCGCCTAGATTCCCCTCACAGGATCCCCTGCGTCTAGAAAAAAACACGAAGAGGAGATAAAGGAAAAAATATGAAAATTGAAAGAAGCAAAGTGGGCACGAAAGATGAAAGTATACCTGACGTAACGTAAGAGTGCCCCCTGGGAACGCCAGCCCCGAAGTATACGATAGATAAACCTAACTAACCAAATCCCAATGCCTATCCTATGCTTCCTGAGGACAGATAGAAATAAATAGAAGTTTATCTACCTACACAACAGCACCCACAATATCCCTCTATCACAAGAACTACTGACTCAGCAATGGGAGCTAGAGATGCAAGTAATGGATGTACAGTCTCTTCCCCAAGCATAGGGCGCTAGATCGGTTGCGGAAAATAATTACTCTATCTGGTTATTGGCTTTTTAGAACACGCTGCATTTCCTTCTTGGGACACAGATACTTTTCGTGCCATTTTATGGTCGCACTGGTTGATGCCGCTCTGTGCGGGAGACGACTGTAGAGCGGTTGTTTGCTGGAACCGGTCCAGCGCTCTATGCGAGAGGTGACTGTAAGGTCTCTAGGGCACTCGCATGAGTGACGCTGTCGACACGCTCGGCTCAGGCGGACTTGGGAACCGTCGAAACACGTCCAAGTGCCAATTTTACGTCTTGTCGTTTGAAAGATTACAAGACCTATATTTTATTTTGTCAAACGCCTAAATTGTACAGTATTAATTTACTCGAGCAGTCGCGAGGTCTCGTATCGTCAAGACTTCTGGTGAGATAAACAATTATTGTGCTACACGTCTGTTAAGTCGCGCATCTATTTAGTCTCACATCTATTTAGTAATACGCCTGTTTAGTAACACCGCTATTTCGTCACGAGTCTATGTCGTTACCCATCTATTTAGTCACGCGTTCATTTTGTCACTCGTCCATTTGGTCACTCGTCCATTAAGTCACTCGTCCATTTAGTCACTCGTCCATTTAGTCACACGTCATCGTCCATATAACTGTAGTCACACGTCTATGAAATCACACATCTATTAAGTCACATATCTATTAAGTCACACATCTTTCAAGTAACACATCTATTAAGTCACACATCTTTCAAGTAACACATCTATCAAGTCACATTTGTTTAGTCACACATCTGTTTAATCACACATCGATTTGGTCAAACATCAATCAAGCCACACAATGACGGCGTTAGTTGCACATTTGTCAAGTTACACGTCTACGGAGCTTAAAGTTTAAATTTACAGGAGACCTCTAAACTCTAAACACCGCCTTACATCACACGATGCAACGAAACTCACTCGATGGATAAGACCGGGATCTTGCGGCCGTCCTTCCACGCAGATTTCCAAGCGAAGTGCTTCCCAGGAGGAGCAAGGGCCCCGGACCCCTGGGCACCATGACCCCTGTGTGCCCCGTCCTCATTTGGGGTCATGTGATCCCCGTGCGCCGCGCCCCTCCACGGTCTGTGTCTCTTCGCGCCTTCGCTGTTTCCCCCCACGTGTCCCCCTGAGGTGTCACGAGGTCCGGGACTTTGAGCCTCAGTTCCAAAAGCACCTGGTATCCAGCCCTGATCCTTGCGTTCAGGAAGGGTATTGAAAAAGTTCTCAAAATCCCAGTTCGTCGCATGATTAGTGTTTTTTTGATTATCATCAAATCCTTCCATGAAGTTTCTAGAATTTCTTCGCATATGGTCGTGATGCGGTTGTTTGTTTCTCGATGATGTTTTTTCTGCTAGTATAACATTCACTTGAATTAACAGCAATAAAAGAAAAACGACGAAAAAACTCAAGTATTTTGATTTTAGAGCCAACTGTGACGGCAGGCTTTTGGTACTGGACGTAAAACATTTACGTGTACACTTTACAGTTCCCCAGCAACTGGCCATAAGAGCAGAATACAATAAAGACCCCGTTTCGAGCCTGCAGCCAGAGCCTGATCTCTCCGCTCTCGCCCATGAACAATTATAAGTTGAAAATAGCAATGGAATATTCGGAGCTGCATGAACATCGCTCGTGTTATTACTGTGGCTGTTTGTGCTTCCCCGGCCTGCATCAATTTGAATATCTTGCTTGCGGCCGCTATCGCGAAACAAATGACAGCAACTGCTGCGCTTGGTGTCGCTGGAGTTGCTGGTGGTGGCGGTAGAGGTGCTGTCCTTCATCATGCTCTTGCAAATATGGACTATGGGGGCAGTAGAGGCGCTGGTGTTCATCATGCAGTTGTTGTAACTGCTTGTGGTGGCGGTATATGTACTGCTCGTCTTGCAAACGTTGGTGGTATCGGTGGAAGTGTTGTTGTTCATCATGCGGTTGTGGTAGCTGTGGGTTGCACTCTTACTGAGTCTATTGTCTCGGACATGGCTGCCGGGCCCGCAACTGTCGTCGCTGCAGATGATGAAGATGTTGCCTGAAACTTCGCGGCGCTTGTCGACCATTTTTGTAGCGAAGTTCTCAGGGCATCCGCTTGACTTTCTCCTCTGTGCGCCCTGAAACAAGATGAGATAATTAAATCGAGATAATTGATGAGTGAAACTGGGATTGTTGACGTTACTGCAGCAGCAGACTACTGGAACAAGACCGTCCACAGTGAAGGAAATTGCTAGGCTGTATTCAGTTTAGCAGGGAAGTAAACTTGACTTTTGGCATCACGTAGGAAGAGCAAGTCTCGTTCACGGTCAAGAGTTGAGCCATTTTGTACTAGAGGAACATGATGTAATGTTGACATTTACGTATGATGATGCGACAGATGCCACAAATGTTACAAAACGATCAAGTAAAACGAATACATTGGATAAAAACCGTTAGCCATGTAAGATTCCAATGTGTGCATTCCAAACATAAGTTTACGTTAAAGGCTACTTTCACTTTATTCTTGATTCACATTCAGAATTCTCAGCAGTCAATCATATTCAACACCACGAATGTAACTGACTTTCTGTGTGTTGTTTATCGTTTGCGCATCAACACAATTTTAAAAATTGCAGATACAACATAATTCATTATTCACAGTATTCTGCTCCCAGCTTTGTTTGGCTTTCGCAGTACATTTTTTGACCTTCATGTTTTTAATGTTTCCCTTCTACGACTGAGATATGCGCCTCACTGACCAATTTGGCAAAAAAGAAACACGTTCCCCCTTCATACTCACGGATGCAATTAAAACTCGCATAAGTTAGTCCTGCAGCTTGGAATTAACTTGAATTAAGATGCACTAAGCCTCGACAGAGGAATAAATTATTCCAAGTNGGGGGGGGGGCATAAAAGTCTTCGCAACGTCCGCCCGTAAACAGGGGAGGCACGGCAAGCAATTAAGGAATGCCTTAATGAAAACTAATAACCTTATACAAAGGTAATGTACCGCGCCGCAATTCGCCAGGAAACTTCCAACGACAGCGTTCAAATTGGATGTTTAATTCAAAAAACGACCAAAACTTGGGTGTTGAATTGAAATGAGTTTCAAGCTTCTAATTAGCGTCCGTCTCATAATAAAATACACGTACTGTATCAGCGCCTGGACCTGAATCTGCATCATGGAAACCTTAGACTTCGTTCAGGCGTTACGTCCCGGGCCACACTGTTGTGCCATATTGTGTTTTAACCTTAATTTCCTAAAAGAACAACTGCACTCCAGGATATCGAACCAGGGACCTCCTCACTAGGAGGCACGAACACTATCACTTGCGCTACGGAGCACACCACGACACAGATTCTGAGTGTACCATTTGCCCCACGTAGTCGATCGTAGAGACAGAGCCTCCCTCTCTCTTGATCGGAGATATTTGATTCAGAGGGGAGATGGGATGAATGAAGCGAGAGTTGAAAGTCCAACACAAAGAAATAAGCAGAATTTTGGGTTTTGCTTTCACTTGGCCAAAATTACGTCGCTGGTTGCCGCCCTAACGCTGATGAGTCCCGGGCAAATATATTCACTATATAATTTTGCCAGGGTGAATGCAAGGGTTCACACTCCAAAATGAAGTATTTCCAAAATGAAAATGAAAATAGAGTATTTCCAAAATGAAAATGACTATTGGAGTGACGGTACTAGTAGCGGTATAGATTGCAGCGCTTCAGTGACCAAGATTATGTGGTACCGAAAGAGAAGAGATCATATGTATTGAACTGTAGGAACGGAGAATCTACTCCCAAGTTCCCACGCTGGGTCCTCCGCAAAAAACTGCAAGTTAAAAATGATAAAGAAAAAAACACAAGAAAAGAAAGCAAAAAAGAGGAGAAAATTGAAGAAAGTAAAGCGGGCTTGAAAGCTTGAGTTCCTGAAGACCTATCTATAGCTNCCATAGCGTACGAGAGACCAACCTAATTAGCTTAACCCAACTCCCTCACTTACATCCCTGAGGGGCATTGGGGTGAAAGAAATCTGTTCTTCCATCCCGAAAATTTTTCCTAAATTTTAGCGCACTTAGAAGGCATTGTGACAGGACTCACTCTGGTGAAGAGGTGTCGTGCGCTACACCTACAGCAACCTGCCCACAGCAGTCTGCTGCGTCTCGGCTCGACGTCTCAAGTGAGGCGTACGAGAAGCGGACGAATCAATTAAAATATATGGCACGCAGGTTTCATAATGAGGAGGGTAATTTTTGCTCAGTTGAAATTCATTTGTACCAAGCTTTCGAGTAGTTGACCATTACTCGTCGTCAAGGGAATTAAATTTACAAACGCAGGACCTACGAACGAGAGCCGTATCCTATTCACAAACTCAAAAAATATCATTACAATCATCTTTTAAATTATTGGAGAATGCGGAGATAAAATTCGGGGAATTGAATGCGTTGGTTGATCAAACTTTGGCGACAAAATGAATGTAATGCTGGTAAAAATAGAAGGGATTTAGTTATTTTTCAATACTCAAGTCTTCCGTTCATAAAAGTTAAACTGATGATTATTTTTTCTCAAGACTGTTTACTAAAGACGCTTGAACATTCTATGTAACATTTTTAGCGCTCGTTCAGTCTTATAGCACGTGCAGCCAGCAGCTCCCCTTGAAATCACAACCAGACTCGGACAGCGACGAGGTTTCGCTTTAGCGGCAGTGCGAGGAGAGGCGTAGCCCCATGTTAACGCCGTGTTGCATATTCACAGAGTAACAGATTCTACGTTGAGCGTCCGCTGCAGACGTATTCACTTATATTACTCAAGGTCTAACACAATAAAATTCTAAAAGAGTTTATAGTAAAAACTAGCTGGTGTTTATTAGGCTGCGTTTTGAACGGTTAAAAACTAAAGAAATAAATCAGAATGAAACTTCTGTATGGTATCGTAGATACATAATATTATTGGAGCAAAAGTTTACTTTTTATTTCACTAGTTTCATTTGATTTAAAAAGTCTTTTCACATGCATCCCTTCAGACTACATAATGAAATGCGTGGAGAATTTTGTCAGAAAGTCATGAGATACTTGAGAGAACTTTGCTGTACCACGAGGAAATTCGCAACTTAGTACAACTTTTCCTAAAGTCGAGCACATTCCAGCACGATGATAAACTCTACGTGCAGGTAAAAGGAACCCCTCTAGGATCACCTATATCTGGTGCTCTCTCTCAAATCGCAATGCAAATTTTTGAAAAGTCCTACGTTGAGAGCGAGTAATTTAGACCCCTTTTCTGGTACCGCTACGTTGATGATCACGGCTCTTCTCTGCAGTGAAACTCGAACTTTTTCCAGTGTCGCAGCCAACGTAATCAGAGCATCAAATTTACGCATGAAATAGAAGCTAACCGGTCACTCCCCTACTTAGATCTTTTTGTCACGAGAACAGAAGACACTAGTCTAAGTTTCTGCATGTACCGAAAACCCAGTCACAGAGGTAGATACATTGATGTTGCTAGCTATCACCCAAGGGCACAAAAACACGGAGTCATCTCTGCCCTGAAGCATTGATGCATCACAGTTTCGGATAAAGAATACGCAGAAGAAATGACAAAAATTACGCAAGATCTTATGAAAAATGGTTATAAGAAACAAGCAATTAATTCGACACTCCGCCAAGTCGAAGCTCGTCAGGAATGAAGGCCTGTCACTGAGGAGCCTTTCATTAGCGTCCCATACTTCAATACATCAGAGTATTAGAAAGATGCTCCGTGATTTTACGCCCATCCCCTCATGTTAGAGTTACTGTAAATGAGAGGGCAGCTTATGAAGTGAATATCACTTGCTCCGCCATTTTTGACGGGTAGCGTCTACTAGTAATGAAGAAAATTAGGAAATAAATTATCGAATACCCTACATAATGTTTTGAGCAAAGTAAAAGACAATCAAATATGGAAAATACAGGAGTCGTATATCAAGTACCATCTAGGAACTGTCATAGTCTCTACTTCGGGGAAACGGGAGAAGAAATAGGGAAGCGAATACGGGAGCACGAACGAGCCCCCAACCGACGGGACAACTTGTCCAAAATTTTCCAACATATGGACGTGACCGGCCACACCACGCGTCGGGAACAAGGGGCTCTTTTGGACCATTCAAGAAACACAAGGGCATAAAAGTGTTTGGGTTATTCTACACGAAGTCACGGGGTCAAGGTACCTTCAACAGGTCCATGGGTGTTCCACTACAACATTTCCCAATAATAAGACAAATTCTAAATTAGTATTTGCGTCTGTATATGTGATACGGGGTTTGAGGTCATAGGTCCTGGGATGTGATCCGCTTTTGGTAATATCGTTTGTCCTGAGTGAAGACCAACGCGACGTTCGAAATCTCGGTGATTAATAAATATTATTCTCAAAAGAAATTTAAAATTTTAATTTCCTATCAATTATGGAACCTGAGAGTCATTCAACTTTTGCTCATATACACAGTGTATGTTTTTAGATTCTGTATGAAATTCTTAAGAAGACTGCCAAGTGTGTAATACGATTAAGTTGATGAGAATGGAGACTTCCATGGATAGAGACGGAAGGGAGGGTTCTACATATCAGCTTCAAAATGGCGGGTTCGGTTTGACAAGCATACAAACATCGTTGTACATTGCACAATTTAGGGCCTCAAGGACAGGTACAAGTGACAGGTGGTGCCTTTATGTCAGGTAGAGTGCGTATAGGACAGGCAAAGTGTTATTCAAGATCAAAGTTTCATCAGATTGAAGGCATTTTCTATTGCTGTACGGTAAAAAGAATTAGAAAATAGCAATCGTCATGAACAAAAGTCAAGTTAAACAGCATAA
>VOMN01068377.1:0-20595 GCA_014899125.1 Orchestia grillus | reverse complement strand
GTAGGAATGCGATCCTTAACACGGAAAAAACTGCCAATGGTTAACACGGAATAAAAATCCACCTGCCATTTTATAATTGTCGGTTGATGAATTCATACTAATGGTGAAAGTTTCATGTTTCAATTAGATTCTAATCATGTTGTGCAGGTCATGCGTTGCCTTCACGGACAGGAACCGTGTGATGGGTGTCGCTGCCAAGAATCAGACTACCACCAATATGAAAAATACAATCAGTCAATTCAAGCATCTCATTGGCAGGAAGTTCAGGTGAGTTTTTGTGTATTATGATGTTTGAAAACAATTTTATATATTTTACAGTGTGACTCTTGCTCAGAAGTGATGTTTTAGGTTACCTCAGCTATAGACAAGCCTTCAGAACTTCTGTCTTTCATGCCAACTCGTCTTCCCTTCATTTTCATTCTTAATTTGTTTCTATGCGCGAAGNAACAGACCTCTTGAATCGATTCCCCGTTCTCTTTAGTCCATCTATACTATTGAGTTATCCAGAAGTGTAGAGCTCGGGCGGATTTTTGAGTAGTTCAAGTTTCGACCTATTTAAGAACATGATTGAGTCCAGGAAATATAATTTTACGTCACCTCCATTTAGAGCAGAGTTCAAGCTATCTTTTCGGGGAAGGGTCGAGATTTTAGAACCTATGTTAATTCGGTAACTTAATAGAATAGAAAAAAATTCATTTTCGGCACTTGATGCTTTTCTATTCCCATAAATTAGAAGCGTCTCACCAACAAACCAAAGAAAGATGCCCAGTTTACGGTGATGATTCTTTATCCGAAAGAATTTTCGGAAGTGGTTCCTAAGTTTCCGAGCTTTAGATTGTAGCCTTATTGATAAAGAGCGATCAGGCAGGCCATCCTGTACAGATGATGACCAAATTAGGTCATTCATTGAGAATAACCCGCATTGCACAACCCGAGAATTTGCAGAAAGCCTTGGCCCATCAAAATCCCCGTCCATGAGCACCTGTTGAAGCTTGGGTTCGCGAATCGTAACGATATTTTTGTGCCACATGAACATTTTGGAGCGCATTTGCATATAATTTGCTGAATAAGCGGAATGAAAACGCGCATTTTTTATAGTAAATCATGATGAGAGATGGGAAATGGATTTTTTACCAATATGTTTAGAGAAAACGATCCTAGAGTAAGCGACACGAATTTCTCTTAGCTAACCCAAAACGGATCTTCACGAGGAAGTTTTGCTTCGTGTCAGGTGAAATTGCAAAGGAATTATGTACTATGAGCTTTTCCTAAGTAACCAGACAATTGATCATGAGAAATACTGTTCGCAACTGGACGAGTTGGAAGGAGCAATTCAAGAAACACGTCCAGAATTGACCAATAGCAAAGGTGTTGTTTTCCATCTGGATAATGTAAGACCAGACTTTTCTCTGGAAATCAGAAAACTTGCTGCAGTGTGGCTGCGATGGGTTACCTCACCTTTCATATTCTCCAGATATTACTCCTTCGGATTTCCACTTTTTCGGGTCTTGGTGGAATAGTCTAAATGGTAAATTTCAATTCCTTGATGACTTACAAAGATACCTTGACAAATTCTTGCCACGAAACTATCGCAATTCTGGGAAAAGAGGGTATTTTCAAGCTAAAGGAAAGATGGAAACGCGTTGCGCAACAAAATAATTCATATTTGGTCGATTAAAAATGTAATAGTTTATATTTATTGACCTTTTTCTTTCTTTTAAAAATAGGTACGAACTTTCTGGTTAATCCAATAAATGATCTCTTCTGTTCACACTTTTAGATCACATCCCATAAAAATAGGGAATCATAAACTAATGATCTAATCTGGCTCTGATATCTGAAATATACTGACATGGATTGCGCTTGACCTAACTGTCATAGTGCAACCGTCAGTTTTGCAAGCTTTACTTGAATTTAGAAACAAAGATACGCTACCGTGCGAGTTTTTGTGTAGGTGACGTATCAGAGACACGTAAGTGAAGAGTGGGGGTTGAGCTTGCGTTGGTTCTGCGCCAAATATCAATTTGCGTGGTGTATCGCTCGCACCGTTATCGCGTCAACTTGTGGGATGTTAAAATTCGCCTGATGCAGCGTCGTATGTGAGTCCTGAGTTAGAGAGGGTCGCTTCTACGACGTGTAGTCTTCATCGTGTAACGATGCTCTGCTCATTGCCTGTATTGATACTTTTGCTTATGGAGTTGCTCTTGCGAGGTGTTGCGCGATTACCTTAGAGTTGTGGGCTGCACGGCGAGCCCACCGCTGCTATTTATGCATCAGTGTTCGTAGATCGACTTACGTTGGCACAGCTGTGGGGGACACTGCACTTAACGCTTTTATTCAAGTGCTGGTCTGTTCACTCTTTAGTGTAATTCACTTGATTCCATTTGATTGTATTTACTTGTCATTTCGTGTAGAATGCATCTTGAGAAATTAACGCGCATAATTTATGGCTGATATCAATATCACTTACTCTGCTGAGTTTTTGTGCTTTGCCACTACTGGATGTACACAATATATGTCGTATCCTTATTTGCAGAGATCCTCGCGTTCAAGAAGAAATAGCCAGCTTGCCTTACACGGTACTGGAGACCGCAGGAGGCGAGGTGGGCATCAAGGTGCGCTACCAAAACGAGGAACGCGTCTTTACCCCCACCGAAATTACGGCCATGCTCTTCACTAAACTCAAGCTTCTCGCTGAGGTCGCACTTGATATCAAGATCAAGGATGTAGTAATAGGGGTGAGTTCATACAATTTTCATGTACGCATTATATGTGTTTCGTATTTGGAGTGTATTCATGGCTTAATTCTAACTTTAGTTTGCAATTAACACTTGTTTCCGGCTTAGTGAATGTTTTAATAACTTGAAAGATTATTTTCTTTGAAAGGTTCTTTGTTCCATTGGTAAACTTGCTAGATTCTGACTAGACTCTGCGTTGGAAATTTTGACGAAGAGAAATGATCCGCTAGTAAACTTACATTCATATATTTCCTCAGCACGTTTTAAATGAAAGCCTGCGAAGTTCTTATATTTGCTGTTTTATTATAAAATAGAACTGTATATACAAGCTGGTGATCTGGCAGGCTGCAAAGTTGGCTCTGAATCGTCATTTCTGGCCCTTCTTGGTTGAGCTTCTCTCAGAGAAGCCTCAATTTTTATTTTGAAGTATCGTGTGTAATTCTAGTCTGTTGCGCTTTTACCATGCCACCTTTCATCATATTCCTAGCGTCAAACGTTGTTTTCCAAGAACAGGATATGTACAATGGCAGTTAAGACTCCTCCGGGGTCGTAAGATGGACCAGAGACAATAGTTAGGTTTGTCCACCCCATGTTATGGGGACTGGCGTCTCCAGGAGGGCACAATTGAATTATCTCAGGTATAGCTAGGCCTTTTTGGATTTCTATAATCGCTGCCGCTTTTCCTTTCCGTTTTAATTTCTTCGCTAATTATTCTTAACCTGTTCTACCTCTTCTTTCTCTACTTGCTGTTTCTATGTGCAAGTAAGCTCGTGTGACCTTTGCATAGGTTCCACGTTCTTTGAAGTCCATCCTAAACCATTTCTTTGCGATCTTTTGAGGTCACAGTCTATGTGGCTAAGGAGCGTCAAACTAACTAATGAACTATGTAGACAGTTTTAGGTTAGCTGGTGCAGGAAAGCCTCAACAAATTCACTCCACATAGAGAAGTCAAGACATTGGTATCGAACGTTTGTGTTGTAAGCCTCGGAGCGCCTTGCTAGTCTCTCATACAAGGACCTTTTCATGATTTTCAATCCTTCTCCAATGCCGACTTCTTTGGAATAGTTGAAAGTCGATTCATTTGAGTAACAACATTTCGGTCATTTGAGAGCTCAACTCAACCCACAATAATGGGTGCAAAACAGACGTTGTTAGAAAGCTTCTTAATGAAAAAGAAAGGGCTTGGTGAAGAGACAGAAGAAGAGCCTCCGACATCAAAGAAACGTAAAGCTTTTAACAGACAATACAATGAGTCCTATTTGAAATATGGATTCATCGGGGTATTTGATTCAAACACACCAACCCCGCTCTGCATAGTTTGCGATGACCGGCTATCTAATGAAGCAATGAAACCTTCAAAACTACTTCGCCATTTAAACGTCAAGCACCATGGATTAAAGTTCAAGTCCCTGGGGTGTTTTGAAAGGAAAAATAAACGGGATTACGAAGGAACAATAGAATTTCTGAGGGCCACCACATCAATGACGGAGAATACGCTGAGAGCATCATATTTGGTGGCTAACCGTATTGCAAAGGCTATAAAGCCATTTACTATCGGTGAAGAAATGATCTTGCCTTCCACTAAAAATATTTACCGTGAGCTCCTAGGAGAGGCTGCTGTTTAGAAGATAACACATGTGCCTTTGTCGGATAGCACTGTGACTAGGCGTGTTGTGGAAATAGCAGAAGACATTGAGACACAATTGTTAGAGAGGATTAATTCATCACCGTGGTACGCACTCTAGGTGAGCAAATCTACAGATATGGACAAGATGGCAATGCTACTTGTTTATATGCGATATCTATATCAAGAGGATGTGCATGAAGATTTGTTATGTTCACTATCTCTGCCAACAAACACTACAGGAGCAGAACTGTTCAAGTCACTGGATGGTTACATATCAGGACAACTAAAATGGTCCTTTTGTGTCGGCATATGCGCTGATGAAGCTGCTTCCATGGCTGGACCACTGTCTGGTTTAACTGCTCGGATTAAGGAGGCTGCATTCGAGAGTGAATCTAAGCATTGTATCCTTCACAGGGAAATGCTGGCAAGCCGAAAAATGTCGCCGGAGTTTAGCAGCGTATTGAATGATGTCATCAAGGTTATTAACCACATTAAAGCACGCGCCCTTAATTAATTCGCGTCTATTTGAGCAGTTTCGTGTTAAGGTCGATGCAGAGCACAGAGGCCTTCTGTTGTACACAGAAATAAAATGGTTATCTCGATGAAAATTGCCGACCAGAGTATTTGAATTACTAGAGCCATTGCAAAGATTTCTCTCAGAAAAAAGTCCCCGCTGTCTGAATATTTCAGTTACAAGGTATGCGTTGCAAAACTGGCTTACCTGTGTGACATATTCAGCTTGCTTAATGAACTCAATCTGTCCTTTCGGGGGCAAATGAAAACTGTTATCAAGTTAGGAGACAAAGTAGCTACATGTAGAGCCAAACTAGAGATGGGACGGCGCGTGAACAAAGGCATTTTAGACATTTTGTAAACATTAGCGGGGATTTTAGGCGAGACTGAGCCTGAGCATTTTTTCGCTCAGTTCCCCCACATCCACCTGTCTTTGCTTTTAATAGAGTTCGAACGCTACTTCCCAACCACAAAAGACCCACGAACGGTTAAGGAATAGATTCGCGTCCCATTTGTCAACAAACCAGGCGAATCTAGCATTAGAGTGCAAGAAGATCCACTGCTGGAGACTGCAAATGACGTAGGCCTTGAAACTACGTTCGAGACAACAACTCTGCCGGTATTCTGGATTAAAGTCATGGTGGAATACCCTGAGATAGCCACCACAGCACTTGAATCCCTATTGCCATTTCCGTTGTCCTATCTGTGTGAAGCGAGGTTTTCTGCAGTGACAGCACCCAAAACTAAACAACGAAGCAAACTGGACAAAAGCAATACATTTAAGGTGTCAATGTCGCCTATTACCCCCAAGTGGAACCGAGTTTTTGCCCGTTGGTGTTTCCGATGCTTTACTCTGTGTAATAGGTTCTATCATTAAAGATACAAGGACTTAATACCATGAGAGTTACTCCAGTCGAGATTTTCATACGCTTTTGCTCATAGTACTTTGATTTGACATAAGTCGTAAGTACCTAATTTGAAAATGTGAGGGTGTTTAACCTTTACTCTTGATATATTCCGTGAGCGTGTTGCAAGTTTGTCTTTGTTTCCTGAATGGTGTTAGGTGCCGAGCTATTTTGATGACGTAGCCCGGCACGCTCTGCTAGCGGCAGCGCAGGGCGCTGGCCTCAACGTATTGCGACTGTTCAACGAGACCTGCGCAACGGCTCTCAATTATGGCATCTACAAGCAGGACCTGCCGTCACCTGAAGAAAAGCCTCGGAACGTCATCTTTGTCGATTGTGGCTTCTCTTCGCTTCAGGTAAATGATGTGTCGAGAAATTGAGAATATTTCACTCCAGAAGTCTTTCCATGATCGCAGAAATATAATTTAAAAGAGTAATTTCTTCATGTAGATCCGTCGGAAAGTTGCATTTGTGTTGTTTGTTATTGCATATGCTGCCCACTTCTAAGTCTATACCTACAATATACGTCATACGTTCATTACGTTGTTTGACGCGTGTCATGTGTTTTTCATGCCGTTGGTGACAAGCCACAAATTCACATTGAGCAGATATGTTTGTTTCAGAAGGAAGACAGGCCAAATGATATCAGAAAATTTCATTATTAAGCATGTACATAACTAGTTTCTGTATATAGATGGTTATGAATTTTTTTAATGTCTTTTTGTGTTTGCTTTCGTGTCAAAAAAATCACTACACAAGAGTAAGATTGAATCACACTTCTGTATTGGCCTGCTAGTGTTACCTCTTATCTGCAGTTAGGTAGATCACTTTAACTCTTTACCGTTCGAAACTTAGATACTTTAGAGAAAAAATTTTTAAGGGAAATGTTATTTACACCCTAAAATATGGTTGGAGTGCTCTACCATGTCACTTTCTGCTAGTGCAAATGATTTTATTTCCAGTACCAAAATTGGACATTAGTGAGGTTTGTTATGCCAGGTAACAAGTTCCGATGTCAAGACAAAATGCTATCATGCGATATTTGATGAATTAAACCTTATCCTTGATTAATCAGTTAAGGAATAACACAATGAAAAGCAAGTCGTAGTTTAGTTGCCTGCAATTTGTTGCATAAAAGTAATTATAAATGTCACTTGGTATAAACTGCTAGGGGAGGAACGAAAAGGTATTTTTTATATATATAAAACACCGTGAGCACACAGAGAAATGCTGACCACTTATCCCAAGGTATTTAAACTTCCATCACCTATCCGCTTGAGGAAATAATTAGTCTCCTTACATTTCTGTTTCTCATCTACTTCATCACCTTACTTTTACTCACATTCAGCTTCTGTCCGTCACTCACTTTACTCAACTCATGTCTTCTCTATTTCTCATCGAGTCGGCTACTAGGGCAGTATTACATGGAAGTGTCACCTCGCACGTTCTTCCTTCAACTCGTACCAGGGCCAAATCTTAGGGAAGCGTCATCACACATTACTCGCCTTGCAACCCCATCAGATTACGCGTTGAACAATCATGGCGAACATCACGCACTCCTCCATTTAACCCACACGTACGTCATATTCGTTAACTCCTCGTTACTCAATTGAACGCGAGCTCTACTGTTCACTTTATTGGCCCAATACGTTCCACAACGCTTTTCTATCCACTGTCTCATACGCCTTCTCTAAATCCATAAATGCGCTATGTATTTTTTCCCTTCTTTACTTCTCACGCATCTGTTGCACTACAAAGATCTGATCTGCACAATCTCTACCCCTTCTGAAGTTACATTGTTTCCTTCCAATCCCGTCTTCATTCAGTACATGCAGAACGTTGTCTACGTTTGTAGCGCTATGCTGACTTCGCTAATCGCTCTAACTCTAACTAAAACTAATTTTAGATAACTGAAAAAGTTCTTACTAATGAGGAGTAGAATAATAGAGGTATAAATATTGTATATATACTGTTATTTCCTATGCTATGGGGACTAGCGCCCCCAGGGGAGTACTGGTAGGGTACCTCAGCTTTAGATAGGCCTTCGGGACTTCTGTCTTTCGTGCCCGCTTTGCTTCCTTCCGTTTTCATTTTTTCTTCGCTATTTCTTCCTCCTATCGAAAATATCTTCTTTCTCGTACACTACACTGAAAAGAGCATAACTTCATATTTTATCACCATTTTTTATCTGTTCTATTCATTTATTGTATTATTGTTTTTAATACGCAGCCCTCTACTCTACAACATAATTTTCTTTGGTAGTGCTAAACGTTTTCACAGCTTGGAAATTTGACACCTCTTAGTTCAGCGGCGAGTCCCGTCGATATCTTACACAAAAACGTAATTCTAGATGAGTTTGATTATTACGACGTATGTGTCAGCAGCTCGTATTTCACGCCATTAGACTTTTAAATTTACTTTTTGATGTAAACCCTACTTTACGTACTCTGACAGATGGTGTAAAAAAATAATCAGGCTTGACTGCACGTGAAGCTTCCACAACGTCACCACTGTACAAACACTCGTATATTCGATGTCTACACTGTTTTCTTCGTGAAATAAATATCTAATTCTTAATTTAGATTTTTAACTGGGAAATTTTGCGAAGAAAATTCAACTTAGTTCCATTTTCGAATAGTTCATTCTCTGACGCATCTCTAAATTTTTGGTTACCATGTATGGTGCGCTAGAAGTCATGGGACTTTTAGTGCCTGTTCTTGAATAACCTCGTTTTTTTCTTTGAAAAGTGCATGTTCATTTTAATGATAGTATTTTGCTTTTTCAGGTGTCCGCGACCGCATTCAATAAAGGTAAGCTGAAAATGCTTGCCACGGCTTCAGACTCGAAGCTGGGAGGACGCGATTTTGACAACATAATTGCGCAGAAATTCGTTGAACATTTCAAGAAACAGTACAAGGTAGATGCATCGTCAAACAAGAAGGCTCTAGCTAAGCTTCTCTCGGAAGTAGAGAAGCTCAAAAAACAGATGTCGGCCAACTCGACGCAACTTCCTGTCAACATCGAATGTTTCATGGATGATAAGGACGTCAGCGGCAGAATGGACAGGTAAATATCTTCTCCGGTCAGAACTTCCGTGTGCTGGTTTCACTTATAAACATGGGATTTAATTACGTGATACCATTATTTTCTTAGTGTTGTACATGATTCTTTGCAGCGATGTTACTGTTGAAGTGATAATCTTTTTTATATCCTTGTTAACGATACGTTTGAAGGTTTGAGAATTGAGCATGAGCTACATGCACCTGGCGTGATATAGACGTTGATCTTCCACATTACAGAGCGGAGTTCGAGGAGATGGCAGTGGGTGCGTTGAATCGCGTCGAGAAAACGTTGTGCGCGTGCCTGCGCGACAGCGGGCTCAGGCTGGAAGATATTCACAGCGTCGAGATTGTAGGAGGTTCGAGCAGAGTGCCCGCTATCAAGCGGCTCATTGAAAAGGTCTTCCATCAGACCCCTTCCACCACACTCAACCAGGATGAAGCGGTGGCGAGGGGCTGTGCTCTGCAGTGTGCTATGCTTTCCCCCGCCTTTAAGGTATATTTTTAAAATGGTCTTCAATAATGTTCATTAGCTAGATAGACTGAGAGGATTGAGAGCATAGAATAGAAGGGTAAGGTTATATAATTCGACACCGGCGAGTGCTTTCACATATTTTTGTCTCCTGCCAAAGACAAGGAAAGTAGTACGCGCTCTTTATCGTTTTTAAAGTCTAATTTTACAGGACTAATCTGTGTAAATTCTGAGTTAGCTTTAAAGTCTTGTAATGATGATGTGTTGCAAAGGCTTACAGAATTATGCGACTAAAGTTGTTGTAGAAATTCCTCCATTACCATTAGCTTTTTAGTACTCAGACTTTGGTTACTCTGCTGCTCCCCTCAGGGGGCATAGGATAGGCCATAGGCAATAGAGGTAGGTTAGTTAGGTTTGCCTATCCTATGCTATGGGGACTAGCGCCCCCAGGGGAGTACTGCTAGGGTACCTCAGCTTTAGATAGGCCTTCGGGACTTCTGTCTTTCGTGCCCACTTTGCTTCCTTCCGTTTTCATTCCTTCTTCGCTATTTCTTATTTGTCTTTTCTTGCTCTTCCTTCTTAACTTGCTGTTTCTATGCGCAGGGGATCTTGTGTGGGAACAGACCCTGTGCATAGAATCCCCGTTCTCCTAAGTCCATACTAAATGGTCCCTACTCTATCGGTGCGAGATAGACTGAGTTACTGAAGCGCTGCTTCCACTACCACTACAACTACAATTACTCTGCTGCTCCCGATAAATTTATTTTGAATTATATGATCCAGCCTTTTTTCTGCCTAGTGATCTGTAAGGTAGTCATTTCACTTTAACATTTAAACACGTGATTCCTGTTATTTCCTGAGTCCTTTTCCACCATGTTTTTAGTACATTTTATTGCAGTTTTCATTTGAAACACCTCGCTGGACAAGAGTAAATAGTAACTGTTCAGTAGTAACGGAAGACCTCAACAGTGCTTTGTTTCTTATTGCTCGATGTTGAAGGAAATTTTTTATGAATCTGATATCTGGTGCATCAATGTTAGGTTACTTACGATGAGAATACTGATTTGATGAACCGTATGTGCACAGGTGCGCGAGTTCAGCATTCAAGATGTGCAGCCGTACACAATAAGACTACTGTGGCAGGACGAGACTGGTCAGAAAGGCGATATGGACGTGTTCCCCAGAAACCACCAGGTGAGTTACCCTATTCAATTTTGTATGCGACGCGCGTAGAGAAAATGCTAAGTATAAATTTGGGATCTGTTGTGATACTCGACCGGTTTTGATATTTGGCTGTACGATGGTGTATGGGTTAACAGGAGTTACATATATTGAGAAAAAATAGGTCAGAAGTGCAATTTTCTCGCTTTTGTCGTTCTCGACTTAGCGTACCGCAGTGCCCAGCTACGCACTGCTGCGCCTTCGGGTGCCGTTCTTTACGACGAGACCTTATGCGAACTCGAGTTCTTTTCGCCGTGTGAACTTACGCTTTTCACAGTTATTGTTTTTCTAAAAAAGCGTAGGCATAAATTTTGACCATTCGCTACGTTTCAAGCAGTTACTCAAAGTATCATGTATCATTCGTTGGTTATGACGTTATGATTTGAATATTAAGGCATTGATCGAAGTTATTAAATTAAGATTAGTTATGTTTATCGTAGATCAATCCGTTCTTGATTTCCGGGTCACGTTTTCAGCTAATTTTTTGCAAATTAAACCTGGGTTAGAATAGTGTCCAACTCATTATGTGGGAAAAGTTTGTAATATGCTGATTTCAGTGTACTTTGAAATTACGCACCGTAAAGTTAAGTCTTATTTTAGGCTTTAAAATTGACTCATACTTTTTATTTATTTATATTCCTGGGAGCATGTCATGAGTGAGGCTCTGCAATTTGTACTTAATTCCATGTAGTGAACGGAGTGATCGCTGTAGCACTTTAATATGTACCTCATTATATCCTGTAAAAAATAAATAGTATTAAGGTAGTATGTCCAGATACTTAATACCATGTTTCCTCTGCTTGGTTAGAAATACGAAAATTATTGACGGATAAAATCAAAACATGAACAGAGCCGTAGGTAGAAAAGAAACTGAATAACATTTGGAAAGGCATGGCGGGTGTGGGCTAAGTATTCTATGTATGACTTGATTATAAATTTATTCTTGAACATGCTTTGTGAAATTCATCGTTTAGAAAAAAAATGGTGTTGCAATAGAGGTGAAACATACTGAAATCGTGTGTATGGAGCAGAGCGTTGTTTAATGCAGTGAACATTTTTTTCTTGGTAGTCGTATGGTGAAATTCAGAATTAACGAGAGATTGTATCATTTCAGATTTGAAACAATTTTTTTCGTGTAAAAGTGTTGGTGCAAAGAGGTATCTAGAATTTGTGATTTGTAACTGCACTTAATTCAAGTGAATGACTATTTGTGTACTCCTACCTGTCGAATAAATTAATTTTTTAAATTACATAACGCTCATAGCTAGACCATGGGATAAATAACTTTTATTGTGGTTCAAGTTCCATTGAACTAGTTACAGTTGACAGCTAAAAGTAAATGAGCGTAAATGATGGAGACCTATCTCTATATTTCAATGACCTCTGCCTGTAGTAAGTAGTGCATTTGGTAGCGGTTTTCGGCCGAGTAGTAGATCACGCGGTGATCTACCGATACTCCGAGGGGAAATAAAGCTCGTCGATTTGCATTAATATCGTAAACTAATTAATACGGCATTCATGAGCCTGGCGCAAGGTACAGTAAACTAAAACTAACAAAACGTGAAACAAGGGCACAGTAAGAATTCCTTTACTTACCGACTTAGTCGCGTTGACAAGAGAGCGAACGAGCTTGAAGAATAGATGCAGTTAATCGACTAGTATTAAACTTATTTTACTCAGATTTTAATTTCCCGCCTATCGCGTATTTACGAACTGCAAACACTCACATGCAGTAACTCAGTCTGACCGACTCAAACAAGCTGCTCCAGGTAGGCTATCGCAGTATTCTAATAGATTAGCTATTTTATACCCAGCTCGCAGTCGAGCTAATTTTATGTCTTCTAGCTCATTCGCTTAATTCCTGATTTAAAACAGGGTACCTAGCCTGATCCTTGAGCTATGAAGGCCAACCGAGCTCTGGCCCTGTCTCTCCCACACTGGCTGTCCATCTCTTAAACTACGTCGAGTCCCGAGTATTGTGCATTACGTCTGACCGACATCCCACGACTAAGTTAGGGGCTGCGGTCAGAGCAATTCCAGCGTCCCCTTGCATTCTCCAAATTTTTGGGATTTCTTTAGATCACGTTGCCGTCTGCATTCGGCGCGGCGCAATTAACTTCGCTTGAGAAGTGCAATACGATGCCCTACGCTTGAAATGCCCCCAGCGTCGCACACGCCTCTCGCATTCCGATATACAAACACAGACATAGCCTACTACGAACCTGTCTACATATATACAATGAACGTCTAATTTTATACACGAGTATACTGATAAACAGCAGTGTTGAGGATATTTCATGAAGTAAGGTTTTTTGATATCATACGGTTTGGTGAGTATTGCTGCGACAAGAAATATCAAGAGAATTGGGTCACTGAATGAAAATTTATTTCCTGACGTGGGATCGATTGAAAAGAACCCACCCTGCAGTGGAAGGATTTCCACATCAGTGTGAAAAGCTTATTTAGGCTCGCGATGTTTCGAGTGATCTTGAAGTAAACCGAACCGTGGGGCTAAGAGAAGGGAAGATAAGGTAAAGGGAAAAAATAAAGGATAACAGTTTTGGAGTGATGCGACATGGTTTATGTTGTGGAAAATGCAAATGTGTGATAAACACTAGTAAGGTGAAATGGTTTGGCAATAGTAGAGGGTCTAAAGTTTGTGAAAAATTGACTTCATTGTAGAATTATTGAATGCCACCTCGACCGTTTGAATAATGTCAGCTGCACGCTATGTATGAATATTTACCTGAGATCCATCTTCGTTGCACATGCAAGACTAAGGCTGCTCGCTGCGTAGGTGAACTGTTGAATGAATGTTGCAGCTTCCTGCCGCTTCCCCTTGCTGCACACCGTTGTGGGATTAGTAAAATTTTCGTGGTACGATTTCACATATTGTGAATTAAAAAGCACTCGATGATATTTAAAGTTGCCTCGAAATCACTCCCTTTGCTACTCGGTGCATTAACAGTGATGATTGTTAAATCTTCTGTATTAGTTACATTTATCTGAGTTTTATTCTAATCTTGTTTTTATAGATGTAGCTGCTGTTCTATCAGCGGTGTCTAGCACAAACGTTTCTGTACATTTTTTCTTTTCGTTAGTTTTTTCTTGTGGAACTATACTTGTTGGTTTTAATTTAACTCTTTGAGACCCAGCGTTCGTGAGCGTACCAGTAAGAAAACATAGGGCTGTAGAAATCTGAAAATTGTTAGTCTGGGTACCAGTTTTTTATAATATCCATTATTTTTTCATCTAATTCAGTGTTCAGGATAAATTTGACAATTTGTTAAGGAAAAATAAAAATGATAAGCGAAGTGGAGAATATACCCATATATTGAATGAAATTTAACTGGCACAGATATTTTAATGATATAAAATGTCACTCGAAAAAATTACAATTGGCTTCGATCACAGTCTCGATCCGTTTCCAAAATCTGGAGCAAGCAGATTTTTTTAATTTCCCTAGGAAGGGTCTCGAAAATTGCCTCGATTCTGTCTATCAGCTAGGCTCTTGTATTACTAATACGGCGAATGGTTTTTTTCTCAACGCGCCTCACACACATACATAGTAGTCCATTGGGTTCAGATCTGGGTAGTTTGGAGACCAAACATGGGGTCTGGTGCAGTAAAATTTTTCGACAATCAGTTTTGACTAGACTTTTCCCAGAGGTGTGACGAGGCCTGAGACCTGTTTTTTTGTTGGCATCACATCACTCTTACTGGAGACTCGTTCGAAAACCGTGTGTTGAGAAAATTTTGTCAGTACCACACGAAATGTATCATTTAGTTTGTAGGAAACAAAATATTGTTTGTACCGTGTTCAAGGAGGGGCACTCGGCCTGCATAATTTCATTATTTTTATGACTGACACGGATCATGATACAGGTTGGTCTCCTCCAATTTTCTAGCGGTTTCCAGTCGTCCATGCCCGCTGCCATCATGAACGTGAATGAAATAGAAACATGCTCCTGAATGACTAGTGGCACGTGTTCAGATTAATCAATCGGAAGAATTGAATTGAAAGCTTAATACTGTCAAATTTATCCTGGACACCAAGTATTGTTATTCTTTATCCTCTAAGTCTAAGTAACAAAATATAGCCCATTTTCTGGGCCTTAGGGCTTTACGAAGTGTAGTCTTGTCCTTCCGCTGAAACTAAGTGTTGAATGGATGTAATAAAATACTGAGTTGCCTGATATTTTGAGCGGGGTGTTAACAACAAAATTCTATCCATAAAGTGAACGTTTTCTGGTTGAACTTGGTAAAAATTTGCGTTTTTGACAGGTGCCGTTCTCGAAGCTTCTGACATTCTTCCGACGCAGCCCGTTCACACTACAAGCCGAGTACTCGAACTCGGACTACCCGGGCCCCGATCGTTTCATCGGCTCCTACACCATTAACGATGTTGCGCCCAACGCTGAGGGTGGCAGTCAGAAGGTTTGTCAAGTTGTAGCATGCGAGTTAGCGGTCGCTTGCCTGTTGTCAAAATACTGCAAAGGATATGTGTAATTGAAGATATCGAAATTTGACGTGAATTGAAGAACTTGTGTTATTGGTGTGTTATCTTAACCTACTTTCATGAAGGAATACTTTATTTTAATACTTCCGTACATATATACTCATCGATTATATTTATTTTGAGAAATCATCAGTTGTTAGTTCGATGCATGGTATTCAGTGAAAATTTGAGATATTTCTAGCCTTCAGGGATATTGGAATACAAGTTCTTCAAAGTCCATACCAAAGGGTCCCTATTCTTTCGGTGCAACGTGGTCTAAGTTTCTAAAGCGCTGCTATCCTTACTACTATTACTACTTTATTGAAATATGACGCTTGTGATACCGGTGAAAATTTTTCACTGGGATTATTATTTATGGGTGAACGTGAAAATTTGACAAACGCAACATACTGCATGAAATAACTCCAATTAAGAAGAACAGCAAGCGCACCAGATTATGTCGATTGTTTTAAAATATAATCTTCAATGTCTACGTCATGATATTTTAACATAGGTTCAGTTGTAACAGCAAGTAAATGTTTTTTCTGCGCCCAGAATAATGTAGACATATTCCGAATGAAATTTCATTATGACCTGATATGAGTGATAATGCGAATGTGATATCTTGTACTGATGTCATTCCAATGAGGACTGACTATAATCGAATTGAAGAATTTAGGCAGTAGCCAAATTTCATTAGTTGTGCCATCGAACCAGTGAGCCAAATAATCTGTTGACGCAGTCGCTATTCTCATGTGGCTACCTCGGTCCAATTCTTTTTATATAGAACCCCGCTGGTTATATTTTTCTCCGTCAGTTGCGCGGAAACGATATTTTCTGAGTGCAAGTAGCATTTAGCTCCATGTACCAAGTGAACTTAGTTCATAAAGACTCCGGCGTGCCCCTTTTCATGCAGATTCTACTGCAGTATCTAAAGTATAAGATGCCGTCCTGAGTGTACCGTATCTTGTAACGAGCCTTAATTAGTTACTTTTCTGTTTCTCATGCGAATTCCTGTGATATTTTAGCGACCGACTTCCCGGAGTACAATATTTTCGACTGTGTTGTCTTTAGCGTTCTCTTGTTTTTTCTTGAGGTGGTATTCTTGGCTTTAGCGTAACTTTTGAGTAAACAAGATGTTTCTTGGTTTCTGGGAAGAAAAACTGTATTTGATATTCATTATTTGTAATTGTATACAGGTCAAGGTGAAAGTACGCGTAAATATTCATGGCAATTTCTTGGTTGCCAATGCGAGCCTCACGAAGAAAGAGGAGGTGCTTGTGGAGGAGCAAGACGCAAGCGACGCCGCTTCAATGGACACAGACGACAAGAAGGTAGGTTCACTTTAGGATTTTCTTGTGCTGTTAACGGGCAGCTTTGGACATTCTGATGATTAGAATCAATGTGAATAAGCGAATAATTGAATAATAATAAAATCCCCATAGTAATATTTATTTTGAAAATTTAAATTGTCCTGACCATCTCGCACTATTTCATGTTGGAAAAAGTTATATTACCAGTCCGTAAATTTAGTGGCAAAATTTTCTTTCATCTTGATTGATTTTCTGGTCCCTCCAATAGTTCAATCGACATGAAGTGACTGCAGCTTTTGTTCGTTACCTCTGATTAACACAGATTAGATTTTGAAAGGACATTGCTCTGTTTCTATCGAAGAAAATGTTGATCAATCAGGGTGTGCTAAATATTTCTTTACAAAATTTACTCCTAACGCTTCAGAGGTTTTCTACAGACAGAGCCTTTCAGTGGTATTGGATAGGCAATAGCGTTAACATAATTATTTCTATCGTATGCTGTGTAGGTATGCGTTTACAAGGGGACACTGTTAGGTTTCGTTCTCCATAGGCAGGCCTTCGGGACTTCTTTGGTGCCCAGCTTGATTCTTCCGATTTTCTCCCATTTTAATAACTTTTCTTTTTTTTTCTTTCTCTTCATTCATAATTTGTTTCTATGTGCGAAGAATTCTGTTGTGGAACAGACGTAGTGCATAGATTCTCCATTTTGTCAAGTCCATACTAAATAGTCTCTTCTTTTTGTTCTTTGGATTTCATTTCATGTGGAACGAGAGCTTTAAACTAACTTACAGTATAATCTAATCTGTGCAGGCCGAGGCCAAGAATGGCGAGAGCACGCCTGACGAAGGCAAAGAAGGCGACGCTGCTGCCGACTCTGCACCTGCTGCTGATGCCCCTGCTGCTGAGGTAAGTGTCCTCCTCTGGACGTCATATTATTATGAATAGGGTTATCCAAAAGCAACTGATATATTTCATTTGCCAATAAAACATAAACTTTCAGTGCTAGGATATTGAGACTTGTTTTGTTCGAATGAGCATTTCCCTGTATCCTAGTATGTAGCCTATTTATTCATCGGCTGGAAAACTGTTGAATTCTGATATTCGATATTATGTATAGCTTAATTCGTTAATTAATAAATATGTACTCTGGAACTATGCACTTCCTACTTCTAACCCAATTATGAACTTAGTATTCCAATGAACATATATGATCTTAAAGTTTTAATAATGCGAGTAACAGTTCGCACACTGAAACAAAAAAAGGCTTACAAATTTTATCTATTGGTTAGTGGCGCATTGGTCAATGATATGATACTAATAGCAAGTGGTATTCACTACAACTGAGTTCGAAAAGATTGAAATAATTCATTATTCGTTATCGCAAAATATACAAATTATCGGGTATTGAAAAGCCAAAAGTTTTAGCGAGTCACATGATATACACCATTTACAGAGGTGTCTATAATGTTATGTTACATTTATTTTATGTTGTTTCACCCCTCAAAGAGCGTGGGATAGGCCATAAGCAATAAGATAAGGTTAGTTTACATTTGTATATATTATGCTATGGGGAGAAGCGTCCCCAGGGGGCACTGTTATGTTTCCTCAGCTTTAGCTAGGCCATCAGGGCTTGTATCGCTCGTGCCCACTTTGCTTCTTCCCGTTTTATTGCTTCCTTCGCGTTTTAATGCTTCCTTCGCTGATCATTCTTTATTTTTTCTTCCTCTTCCATTTTAACTTGCTGTTTTGATGTACGGGGAATTTTGTGTGGGAACGCACCTTTGCATAGGCATGGATTCTCCGAAGTCCATACTAAATTGTCCATTTTCTTAACGGTACGAGATAGTTTTAGTTACTAAAGCGCGGCTATCATTACTACTACAACAACCATGTTTCAGTTATTCCATACTACTGTAGTAAACCATTATCGATTTAATTTTTATCGCAAATAATTATCAAATAAATTAATTGACTCGAAAGCCGAGCTTCTGTGTCAAGTGACTGATGAATTTTTTTGTTGAATGAATGTGCTAGCCACTATACCCGTATTGACAGTGTTGGTGACGTTTCTAATGATGGGGAATCGGAATCTGAATTCTAGTAAAAATAAGACAAGGAGTCCGAATCGAACCGTATGCCTTCCGACTCCACAGTTTTGCTTTCCGTACTTTGATCAATAAACTTGTCAGAATTTGAGTGTAAATAGGCAAATGAGATGATTATGAATTTTTTCATTTAGCGTAATTTTTGCTGTATGAATTATAGAGGAAATTTTTCCGTGTACTGCTATGAAGGGAGTTGACATTGAAAGAAATTTACATCCTACGTGATGGGATTTGGATCGATTATAGACATACTTTTTTATGCATACCTCGATACCTTGAGATGCCTCTTGAGCGAAATTTACTTTTTACTTTAAATTTTGCTCGTTCATACTTAGCAATTACACAAACCACGTACATGGTACGCTATCTTATTCGACAACACAGTGCTGCCTTACGGTAAAGGCTGCCCCACTTGTCTGCTGCATTGCCTCAATGGCTCAGCTGAAACTGTTACTCTACTATACTGAAATGAACATCAGTGTAGTACACCAATTTAGTTCACAAGATATTGTATTCATTCATTCAAATGTATCTTAAAATTCAACATATAGCGTGCAACTTGATTATTTTGCTAATTGTCAAGACTGGGAAGAACGAAGCGGTGCTAATTTGTGTCTTCAGCAGACAAACGAAAAGAAGAGTGGAGGCCCGAAGAAGGTGTCGCGCACCGTCGAGCTGCCGTTGCAAACCATCAGCCACGCACCCTCCGTTGCTGACGTCAACCAGCTCGTTGAAAGCGAGAGCAAGATGGCTGCCAGTGATAAACTTGAGAATGAGCGCATAAATGCGAAGGTTAGTCCGTTTGCTGAAATGGCCAATGACGCATTCCTCCGTACTCCTTTTACTTCCTTACTCAATACGGGTCAGTTCCCCGTGTCCAATTTTATGCTTCTTTAGTTTTTGCTTTCTCTGACACTAGATTTTATGTCTATCACACGTTATTATTCTCTCATAGTACTATCCTATGGCATTAGGGCTAATCTACGGTGTAATTTGGTGCGGTACCTGCTTGGACTTTGTGCATTTATTGATTTTCAATGTAGATACTTTGAGTTGGAAGTATTAACCCTCGCCTCTGATTTTGGGACGCTCTTCTGTAGAACGCCGTGGAGGAGTACGTGTACGACCTCCGCTCTAAGTTGTACGATGAATTGGAGCCGTTCGTGACCGAGGAGGATAGGGCTGAGATGAGCCGTAACCTTGAAGACACTGAGAATTGGCTGTATGAAGACGGTGAAGACTGCCTCAAGCAAGTCTACGTGGACAAGCTCGACGAACTCAAGGTGAGATTGCCTCTTTCAAGTGAAGAGGTTTTGTTAGTGTTCGTTGGCATGTCTGACAGCTACCGTCAAGTGCTCGATTTGAGATGCTGTTACGTTATTCGCATTTTATTTCACCTGGCATATTGCCTGTAGTTGTATTTCAATTAGGTTTCAGAGATACAAAGAAGTATAATATCTGAAATTCTTTCTAGGTTTTTAGTCCGTCAACCCCGGGTGCTATGAAGATTTGCTCGTTTCATTTAACTAATTTCAAAAACGTCATAATAAAGAAATTTACTTGAACCATAACGCAGCTTATTGCATTTTGTCTGTATAGTATCGTCATGCGAGGCATCTCGAGACACCCGGGGTAATTCGGGACGCATTGAGGATTGTAGTGCTCGAAGTAAATAAAATTTCTCAAGCTCAAATGTTGGTCGTTCCAGGTGATTAGTATCTTCAGGTATTTGCCCGGACTCAAGCAACATCTTTTCGTCAGGAATGATCAAGCGAAGGATTGATTCCGCCGTGACTTGTCTCATGTGCAAATCTTCAGCACTAAGCCCCACGACAAAAAAAGTTGCTCCGCAACTTTATTAGTAGTACGCCTATAATCGGCGTACGCACGCGCGATAATATTTTTCCACGTTTTCATTAGTTCTGGATGTGGTAAGCCCGCGCGGGAGCTGAATGCTTTCGGTCAAGATATCTTCCCGTCTCGAGCGAGACGTCGTGTTTGAATCGGGATTACGCCTCATACTTTCTTTATGGGCTGTAAACAGCAAATCAACAGCATCCGACGCACTTCTACCGTGCAAAAAAAATTTAAACACCACGCTATTGATCGACCGGGATGAGGTTTTTAACCGGGACCGGGACTGG